>JAOUQZ010000008.1:23116583-23147958 GCA_028564935.1 Neosilurus hyrtlii | reverse complement strand
GTGTGTGTGTGTGTGTGTGTGTGTGTGTGTGTGTGTGTGTGTGTGTGTGTGTGTGTGTGTGTGTGTGTGCGTATGTATCAGGTACTGCAAGGAATTCTTTGAACCAGCCCAGTGTTTGGCTCACTGTCTTTCTCACCACAATCCTGTGTGTGCTGCCTGTGCTGGGATTCCGTTTCCTGCTCAACCAGCTCCGACCAACCATCAATGACAAGGTACACACACAGACACACTCTCACACACACACACATACACACACACACATATACTGGTGATTCAGTTTAGTGGCATCATACATTCTGCTAAACAGTGAAATACTTAAGCCCAAAATCTGCATCTGCCTGGAGGTTAAGGTTATTACCCTGGCAGGAGCTTTCACCAATATAATGTCTCTCTCTCTTTCTCTCTCTCTCCCTCTCTCTCTCAGGTGCGTTACAAAGTGAAACAATCCAAAGCCGTGATTCCTCCTCCCACTGCCCGGCTCTTTCGTCCACCACGTATCAGCACGCGTCGTTCCGGTTACGCATTCTCGCATGCTCGCGGTTATGGTGACCTCGTGACCTCAGGCCGTTTCCTTCGCCGACCCGTCAAGAGCCGTCCCGTACTTTTCCCTTTAACGGAGTCCCCTGTAGCACGGAGCTCTCCACAAACATATCGTAATATCACTCCCTCCTAATGATAACGCATTCAACAGCAGGGGGGGACTCCCACAAACTGTCTCGCTGCACATTAAGGGAGACTCGCTCTGAGGCGTCAAGGGAGCTTCATAAAGAGAGAGAAAAGGGAACTCTGCCTTGTATTGATAGATGTTTACAAACGAAAGATGATGTACGACGGACGATGACGATAATGACTTGTTTATTGATAAATGTATTTTTCTGTGTAGAATTTTATCATCACAGATTTTTTAACATTTGCATCCAAGGTTTAAAGTGTAGAATAAATTTCAGGCACTTTGCAGTTTGTACTAATGGAGAGTACTGAAGTTTCTTTAAAAGCTCCTGAAGATGTTTCATGGAAAAGAGAGAGAGAGAAAAGTATTGTGAGGGAAGATGTGGATTAAAGCTGCAAAATAAATTCAGAGAGAAATTTCACAAATTTGCCAAAGCTAGGAAATAAG
This sequence comes from Neosilurus hyrtlii, assembly GCA_028564935.1. Lineage (NCBI taxonomy): Eukaryota > Metazoa > Chordata > Actinopteri > Siluriformes > Plotosidae > Neosilurus > Neosilurus hyrtlii. The sequence goes on along the minus strand of JAOUQZ010000008.1, from coordinate 23,146,841 downwards.
TTAAGCTACGAATGGCTCCCGAGTGATTTGGAGAGTTCACTCATAAAGTTCGGATACCTACGGTATCACAAGAAGTCAAAAAAGCTAAATGTTCTCTGTGTGTGAGCAATGCCATACTGTCTGTCAATCACAGCAGTCCTAGCCATTGATGGGTGTGTCCATCTGTATGCGATAGATGGCTGTTTTAACTTTCCTCTGAGTGTGTTGCTGCTGAACGTATTCATCTGATCTGGATTTTATCTATACACAGTCTCTGTGTGGCTCTTTCACAAGTATGTGCTTTTGTTTTTATACACCACTCACACTAACTAATTGTGACACTGTAATCGTAAAACATGCATAATAATCAGGGTGATTCTGAGAATGAACACAACGTAGGCATGTAGATTAGCAATGTACTTACCAAGAAAACCACAAAAATTTTACCGCTAGCTCGTAGCTCTAAAAATGCATGCGATAGGTCTGTTTATTATTTTTTTTAATTATGTCCAATCTGCAAAAAAATAAAATAAAAAAATGAAAAGGAAAAAAAAAGAAAAGAAAACCCACAAAACTCCAATCCTTTTCTTTTTTTTTTTTTTTTTTTTTTTTTTTTTACACAATTTCATTTGGGATCAATAAAATATTCTGATATATATGTGTGTATGTGTGTATATATATATATATATATATATATATATATATATATATATATATATATCAGATATCATAAAATATTTTATACATACAGACAAAGTGATTCCTCAGATGACTCAACAAAGCAGTTTTTCAAGAATCAAGTAAAATGTTTTAATTTTTTTGGCGTTAATTCACATGGCGTTACGGAAATCATAGTGACAATACTAATCAGGTTTTAGAGATCTGTCGCCATGTTCAAAGACATCACAGCGTTACTCAGTGGAAACACAGTGTGTTAAAAAACTTTAAAAAAAAAACATTTTATTGTGAATAAAACTGCAGTAGAAATCTCCATACTCTTTTATTGCTAGGCAGGAATAAAGATGGAAGACCAAACCATGCCTGGGTTTGTTTGTTTGTTTTTTCCAGTTAATTACTCTGGTTTAAACATTAAAGCTTTCTGGTTTTCTGTCTGTTATGTAGAACACGAACACAACACTTCCAATAAACTAATAAAAATTATATAAAACAATACAGGAAATAGTGTCGGAAATGTAAATGAGCTGGTACGTTGTCTCAGGTAGGTTAGGGTTAGGGTTGGGTGAAATTTTAAACTATGAACATCTCATGTTCTAAATCTAATTACTACGATTTGTTTTTATTTATATGACACTGTATTATACAGCCTACAGTTGCCATTTAATTTAGTTAAAATGATTGTTTTTTGGTTGTCCTCTTAGTGTGTTTGTTGGTCGTCATTTAACTGTATTTTATAATGTTGTTTAGTTTTGTTTATTGATTAATCTTATAATAAAGTGTTTTATTGAATTCATGATTTCACATTACGATCACTGTCTGGTTAAAATGTTTTGCAGTTTAAGGATGTGGTCATTTTAAAGATTACAGACATCCAGGATCAGTATCGAGTGGATAACGATAATTCATTAACTAACTACTTAATTTTCAATCAAACAACCAATCAATTTAGTGGTGGATCGGATATGAGGAGATGAAAACATTTTTGTATTTATTCTGATCCTGTAAGAAAAATAATTTCATTAATAAGTATGGAAAAATCTTCTTTTTGGAACAGTGACTGTTTACATACACACAAATAAATGATATAAAATGTGATATAATACATCTAATACTTTTAATAATTATTTTGTAACACTGTAAATTATTTTGCATGTTTTATTTGCTGTATTTCTAAAGTGCATCAAATTTAAAGTACCATCTTCAGCTTTTTTTTTTTCTTTTTAATGAAAAAACTGATCAGGTGTTTATTAATATAAGCTGATCCTCAAGTGTTCCTTAGTAGTATCTGAAGCAAAAAAGAAAAAGTGACAACATATTACACACACACGAAATAAAACATAGACCATAAACACCCCATCAACAGCCAACCAGTACAACTTCCAAAGACAATAATGTCTTTGAAAAAAGAGTAATACCAAATGCCCCTCGTATGTGGCTCTTACATGGACATACACATGATGAAGCTGAGAGAAATTATAATGTCATATGAGGACCGTGGGGTTTCAAAAGTATACAATCTTTAATCTGTTCTCTGTGTCTATTACAAGTTCAAATTCATTTAAGAGATCTATGACTAATATCTGAAAGGTGGAGAATTGTTTTGATTTATAATTTGCTTTATGATATACACCCATAGATGGTTCTGTAGTGAGTCTGTTTATGAAAGTATAAACTGTTGAAATTCTAGACTTATCATTTAAACTGATAAAAAATTAATTCTTCTCCTTACAAAGAACTTCTAAAGTAACTGATTCTAATAGCACTTTTGATTAAGCCCAACATTTAAGAAAGTAAATTTACATTGGAGATCTTAAGATCAAATCCAGGTTGATACCAAGCCATCTGAGGCAGGGAGTTCATCGGCGCTCATCGGTGAGGCTCTTATTTGAGGCATACACTCACCTCCCATAAAGATGTGGGTAGCAGCGTCACATGGCACTGAAAGGACACGTGCTTGCTTGGCTTATGCTATGCATGACAGGCGGTAATTGGCCATGAATAAGTTAGGGAGGAAAAATCAGGGTGGGGTGTGTGTGTGTGGGGGGGGGGGGGGTATTTGTCATACTGCATGTAATTCCATCTGTGCATATTTTAAATCAGACAAAACACAATGAATTAAAAGTGCTAATAAGGTTACTAAAGTTAATTACACCTTATCAGCATGTTACTATTACACATCTATCTACTATCCATTTCACTTAAAATTAATATATTCATATAAAATAAATGTGAATCATCGTAATTATTATTAATATTCGTCATTTTTGTGCTTCCATTATTATATCTCATATTTTGTGATGCCAAAATATAAGTGTTACTGGAACAGAGCTGTCAGAGTTTCCTGTCCCGCGTCCTGTAGCATCACAGCTGTGTGAGTCAGCATTTAGTTCCCCCACGCTGAGAGTCGACAGAACTCTGCCTTCCACATGAGCCTCAGCAAATCAGCAAGCACGCTCAGAGACATAGCTGATGCTGTTGCCATAGGACTATGCAGGGTGCAGAACCGCTGTGCTGAGCGATGAGAGGGAGGGAGTGGGTGGAGAAGAAGGAGACTGGAGCGAGAGAAACAGTTAGTGGGAGGGAGCGAGACAGCGAAGGAAGTCTGAAGGAAACTAATCCTGCTGTCACTTTGTTTTTATGGCTTTCTCCTGGTAAGTAAACATGTAAATGTGATCCGTTTGTTTGGAGTTATGCCACTGTGTGTGTATGGTTGTGAGTGATGGGAAAATGTTTGGCATTTGCCCTGGAGTCTGAGACTCTGTGGGTTGTTGAATTTTATTTAGTGGCAGGAGCTTAATGGATCGGTGAGATTTGATGCAGTCACCAAATTTACTGTAATGCAAACCCAACGTTCTGTTTGCCATACGTATTATTATAAAGCAAAAGTGAAAATGTTGTGGAATGAAGATGTTTTTAAATGTTTTTATTTCATGCAATATCTAGTAAAGTGAGCCTTCTCTACCAAATCAGATTTCCTCTAATATCAAATGACGTATCAATTTCCCTTCTTGTTTATTAGGTGTTCCTGGAGATGCAGCATGATATAGAGACTGGACGTCCTGCTTTACTACCTGTTTTCTTTTTACTTACTTCTGACTGTTTCTTTGAAAATGGCTACTTCTGATAACATGTCCGGAGAGACCCTGGTTGTCCGACATATTCCCCTGGTTCATGGCCAGTCTGTGGGTTATCCCATTTATACCCTGGGATCGAAACCGAGAAGGCCCTGCTCTTTAAATCTGACTCACAGTATTTCACTGCCTGAAAGAGAAAATCTCCCAAATGAAGCACTGAATGGTGACTCCCAGGGTCAGATTGGCAAGTTCTGCGCCAACCAAAGGGCAGGAATCTCGGATCCAGGTTCTGGAAACACAAGAGGATACAACTCGACAACTCTGCGCTGTTGTAACTTGTTTGTTCTTGAATCAGAGGTTCATGAGGCTGAGGAGAATTTTGATACCTCTGCAAGCACTTTACATAAGTACTGTAAAGGGTACTCATTTCTTCAGCATGGGAATTCAAATGGGACCAAGGATACGACCTTGAGGTATGCCACAAATCCTTGGTTGCCTTGTTGCAACCAGCACACTGTCAGTACCACTGCATGCAACCATAATAATACCATATTGGAGCATTTGGGCTCTGTCGGACATGACAGACCAATCATTTCAGACTCAGGGCTGCAACTTTGCAGGGACATTGAAGATACCCCAGTTTTAATGGACTGTGAGGAACACGATTGGTCTGATGAAAAAGACTGTGATAGTCAAAAGAGGGAAACTTTTAGTGGACATGAATGCTATCCCCATGCTCCTAACAATACTAATGACTTCTTAAATTGTGAGCCTTTGAATCAAAACCAGACCGATTATGTCAGTGATTCTTCTTGCAACAGCTCAGATGGGGTGCTTGTAAATTTCAGTGCCATTTATAACAAAACCAATAATGCTGTCCCTGCTACACCATATGACCTGGACAGTCCTGCCAAACAGTCCCAAGGATCCGGGTCCATGCATCAGGATGATGACTCCAAGCTGATGCCATGCTGGTCTCCTTCTAGAGTTGATCCAAATTGTAACATCTACCAGGCTGACTGTAACAGTTTGTCGTCTCAGGAAATGTCCGATCTCACTTCTTGCCAAGGTCAGCTGACCACATATACCAACAATTATTACAAGCTGGTGACCTGTGATCCTTCGTCTCAGTCTGTGGCTAGTCCAGCGTGGTCATCTTTGACAAGTTGCTCAGAAGCTCTCAGCCATGGAAGCATGACGCCACCTACAGAATACTTTTTGTTCGGAAAGCCACAAACAGAAGATGCGGAGGTGGCTGAAGTCAACCAAAGGGACCTCCAGGTATGGTAGTCATCATTTTAAAGAAGATCTTGGCAATCAATTATTTTCTACAGTTTACTCCAATTTATATATATATTCTTCTTTCCCAGGCTGTTGAGGACACAGAACTAAAGAGAAGCAAAAGAAGCAAGAAGATTTCGAGGGGAATAAATGAAACACAGACTCACAGCAAAACACATTATAACAAATGCAAAGATCTAGAACCCAATATTCATGAGCACACTAGTGCTACACAAGCATCTCTGAGCTGGAATAACAAACTATGCCATTGTTTACCAAAGCAGGAAGGTCTGCACCGTGTACCGAGCTGTCCAAGCCAGATAAGTGTCTCCTCATATATCCTGAAGCAGCATAAAACCTCATTTGCAGAGCTCGCCCATTACAAAAAGAGTGAGAGAAGTCCTTCAGTGGTGAAAAACAACATAGAGGATCCTACTTGTTCCCAGGTCTCCAAGAACATTTCACCTGTTCCGAGAAAATCTCAGATGGAACAAAATGTAACTTTAGCCACAAGCAATACCCTGAAGGAATCTGGAAGCTCTGAATCTGCCAGCATATCACCTCTGGGTAAGGAAATCAAAGGTGTTATCTAATTTAAATGTTATATTTTCTATTAGGGCCCTGCGACGGCCTGTCATGCTGTCCAGGGTGTATCCTGCCCTCGTCCAGATTCATCTGCGATGGGCACCATCTCCTCGCGACCCTTATTAGAATTAAGCAGTTCCGAAAATGAATTAATTAATTTTCTATTACGGTTTAATGGTGACATACTGATTAGCATTGTCACATCACAACTCCAAGGGTTGGTACTGTGCTTTATGTTTGTGTGGGTTATTTCCCCATTTTCTTCTTACCTCCCAAAAAACATGCCAGTGGGAAGACTGACTATGATTGTCCTTGGCGTGAATGTCTGCATCCATGTTGCCTTGTGGTGTACTGGCAGCCGATGAAGAGGGTATTAATACCTTGCACCCAGGATAAGCTTCAAATCCACCATGATCCCAACCAATTCCTGAACATGTAGTATTTGGGGGTTTTATACTTATGATAGAATACTTCACCAAGACCTTTTGGGGACGTAGTGGTTAGCACTCTTGCCTCACAGCTAGAAGGTCCTGAATTCAAGCCATGTGGTCTGCAAGGGTATTACTGTGTGGAGTTCGCATGTTCTCACCAAGCTTGGGTTGGTTTCCTACCACAGTCCAATGACATGCATATTAGGCTAATTTTCTCTTCCAAATTGTCCCTAATTCTGAATGTGAGTGTGATTGGTTGTTTTGGTGCTGCAGAGGTATACCCTGACTTTCTATCAATGGTTTCAGTTTCCCAGTGACCCTAAACAGAATAAGTGGAGAATGTATGAATGAATGAATGAGTGGATAACATGCCCTTCCTGTGTCTTTGCTTCCACAGAAGTACCTGAACCATGCCCAGAGGTGGTGAACTACACTAAACCACAGAGACCTACCTCTCTACCCATCCAGCCTTTTGTCCTTCAAACACCATCAGGAAAGCAATCGAACAAAGCCCTGGGCTCCCTGATAAACCATTACATAAGTCGCAAACAAGGTGTATCCAAACGCACTGACCTGCCTTGCTGTTTAACACACTCACCTTTAGACAATTATTCTTCTACTCGTCTGGAGGTAGCCTCATGTTCTGAAACTTGCTCTACCTGTACCCCAACCCCAAATGAGTGGCAAATTCGGCCCCACTGGGCTCCACCCAGCCCACTATTCTTCCAGGGTCACCCAGACCTCAAATGCAAAAGTACAAAGACCATGGAACACAATGTGCTTAATAATATCCCAGGAGCAAAAGATACTTGCTTAGATCAAACCTGTTCAACTCTTAAACCATTTGAGACTGGACATCAAAAATGTCTTGCACCAGAAGCAAGAACTCAAGAGGAGCTTGTTTTGCCTCATTATAGTTTGTCTACAGCCATTACTTCTGTGACACTCCTGACGTCTGACACCTCCCATACACTTCCTGGCGCTGGACGAAGCAACGCTGAGGATGTTCATCCTGCTGCTATTCAAGTCTATGAACCAAAAAAGCTTTCCTGTAGGATTTTAGTAACTTTAAAAAAATGCCATCACTCTAGTTTTGCATATGCTCAATTCATGGTAATTTCAAGTTTTCTTGCTTTGTATGTACAGGTTTCTTGCCAAAAGAAAAGCAGCAGCAGCATGGTGACTCATCCTCTCTGGCTGATAGACCGCCTCAAGAGTTCTGCTCATCACCAGATCCTTCCACTAAATTTCTTCCTATTGATCTGCTGCAGAGGAAAGGTGAGATAAGGAAACATTTCTATCCTGATGGGTGTGAGCTCCTTTCTGCTGCATCTATAGGGTTCATGGAACTGTAGAAGTTGATATTCAAACTGTCGGCTGAGATGGGCACCAGCCTCCCTGTGACCCTAATTAGGATTAAGTGGTTCAGAAAATGAATAAAGGAAAATTATTTTTATGATGTGTCCAATTATTGACTTCTTTAGTAAGTAGCCATGTAATGAGCAGGATAATGTACAGGGAACAGTTTTTATCTCAAAATAAACTCCTTCAGAAATATTTAAGACCCCTGTGCTACACACAAGGGTCCAGATCACGCTGTCAGGGGTTATTTCGCAGTAATGACCGGCTCACTGTGTATTATAACTTATTGAATGGGAAGCGGTATTGGTGATCCTTCCAGCATAATTTGTGCGAAATGTAATGCGTTTAAGCGATACAGATGCTTATTTTAACATAAATGACCATAAAAAGCATACTGTATACCCTGGATTACTAGTGGGGGCCAAACCAATGCGGAACCATTTTTTCCCCCAGAAGTGACGTGAACTTGTTGGGCCGGGTCGTCCAGCGCATGTAAACAAGCAGCAAGCAACATATTACGTGATCAAACTCCCCACGTACTCAAGGCTCTTACCTTTTACTGGTTCCTTTTGGCGAGGCGCTGCTCCCGTCCGTCGTCATCCTTTGAGTTTTTATGAAGGAATTCTGTAGGAACAGCATCCAGTTATAGACGTAAAAGCTTGGGCTTCTTGACAAGTAGTTCTGCCTGGTTGTCACGCTGATAGCAGGTCGGGTTGAAGTGGTCTTCGCACTTTGTTTGTGCAGCCGTACGCTCATTTTCTTGGCAACACACAGCTCAGCACTGGCCGATAATGTGTTATCCTAGACTGGTGTCTGCTGCACGCAGTGTCAGTGTGCATCCCTAGTAGTAATAGTAGTGTTTCAGGGCTTGCAAATACTTGACAAGAATCAAGGACTGATGTTGCATGACGGAACCTCTGATGTAATACATGATCATTTTAAACAGCTAGTAAGCTAGTAGTAGCTAGTTTAAGCTAGCTGCTTTATCCTGGTTGGACTTGCGGTTGACTGCTCTGCTATAGGAGAAATAAAACACTTTGAGAAGTAATGTTTTAGTAAAGCATTCAATTTTAGTTATGTATTATTATTATTATTATTATTATTATTATTATTATTATTATTATTAATATACTATACCACTGATTATTTTCCTTGCATATTGATAGTCACTGAATACGTCTTACATTCCAAATAATTTGCCTGTAGATTTTGTGCATATGCCATTTAATGTAGAGTAACGGGCTGAATTTCATTGCACCCGAATCATTTTTGTGTAGTAGTCAATGTCTGACACTCCTGCAGTGTTTTGATGCAGTATTTCTTATCTGGCACAGAGACAGGCTCCGTTTTCTCCGCAGTTTCTCGTCTGTGCTTCCCCGTAGGTGCTTGTGACCTACTTTTTTATTATGCCCTGTATTGGACTGAAGAACGTACCATGTATGAGTGTGGGAGTGTGTGTGCTATTGCAAGCACACTAATGTGACTCTTTGTCACCCTATAAAAATGATGTTCAGCTTCCTTAATGTATTTTAATTTTGTCTTAAGGCATGTAATTCATGTGTAAATAAACTGTTAGTAATTGCTATTTGTTTCTGGTACAAATCCCCCATTTCACTGCAGGTTGTGGTTCGCATCTCAGAGCTTGCTTTGCTGTTGTCTATGGTCCAGCTCTGTCTCCGGCCATGTCGTGTCATTGGCTCACTATCAGATTGTGTTCACCTGTTTTATGTTAACTAATTGATTGGTTTGGCCATATAAACTGCTCTGCTGGTTCTTCCCTTCGTTGCAAAGTCTTAAAAGCTCCTTATGGACCAGTTGGCCTTATGTAGCCCATGGGTATTTGTCGGGCCAAATTCGTTAGACTTCAAGCCTTAAAGTAGCCAGAGGAGATGTGGTCAAGCCCAGAAAGTGCCAGTTGAAACAGTAATGGCCTTGGCTCGCACTAGCTCGCTAGGCTCAGGCTCGATAGTGGCTAAGCGGCTCACAGCAACTAATCTGAGATACCTGATTAAGTGAGGTTGCAGTTACCTTTTGAAATGCACTTCTTTTTTTACATGAGTGAGTCAAGTGAATTCTCTTTCTGTCTCACCCTTAAGTTTGCTCTTCTTTCAGACATGCTGAAGTCCCTGAGTGTAGCAGTGGATTTGATCACAGGCCACTTCAGCTCGTGCACAGACCCTAATGAGAAGGTATTATAACCAGAACTGGGACTTTTTTAAATGCAAAAACCTCACTCATGAATTTAACATGGAAAAAGAATCCTACTCAGATCCAATTAGCACTTTAGCACTGCTTTATCTTGATCTGAGCTGCGGTTCCAGTCTAGCAGTTGATAAAATGTGCTAATGATAATATTCACTGTGACTTTTTATAATCGACTCTGCTGTTACATCTGATAGTTTCGACTGGGGAACAGTTCACTGTGTGCCAGAATCAGTCAACTGGTCCTAGATCAGCTTTGCCCGGCTTTCCGGAACATTCTCCAAGACGGGCTGAAACCCTTCAAGCTGGATTTGATTGTTGGACGACGCAGTATTAAGCCATGGAGTGTGGTGGAAGCCTCAACACAGCCAGGTTTGCGAATGCTCATCAGTCTTACAGCTGTTTCACAATGCATTATATTATGGAAAGCTCCTTTTTATCTTGGATATTAAATATGCTCTATTGAAAGGGGTTAATTATTGTTTTGTTTTTATTAAGCCAATTAAACAAATTATAAAAGACAGGGACGTCTCCATACAGCAAGGAGTGATTATATTGAGCCAAGCAGTGGCTAAACTACAGTTTTAAAGTAATTATAGAAAACTACACACCGTGTGCTTGTACTTGTGCTTATTGCAGTTTTATGTATAAATGCACTTTTTCCCCCCCAGGCCCCTCTACCCGCATGTTGTACAGTCTGGTCTCAGTTGTTAAGAAGTGCTCAAAGTTAACCAACCACAGGATGAGGCTTAATGCCTTCTTTTTAGGTCTACTGAAGTGAGTGTTCCTGCAAAACACATTAACTTTTGGAGCAAATAAATCAAATGGCTCTGTAGTAATAATAATAATATTGTTTCACAGCTTGTCTGCTTTGGATTCTTGGTTATGGCACTTGCACACTTGTGTAGGTAAGATATTAATGATCTGTTTACAACATATTGCTAAAAATCCCAGTGAAACAGGTCTTTTTAGATTATATAGCTACAATATATAAAATCAATAAAACCGACCGTGTCCTGGTGTTGTAATCACCAGCATTTGTGAGTCTGTTTGTCTGTGAACAAAATCTTGACCAAAATTGTGAATGGATTTTCACCAGACATGGTGGGGACACTACCCTACATGAGTCCCAGAGACTATTTGATTTTGGAATGTTTAAGTCAAAGGTCAGGGTCAATCCAAGGTCACAAATATTTGGAGATTATAACTTGCAACTTTAAAATGAGTGCCGATAGGCATCCCCTTACTACAGAACACTAACAAGAAACCATGTATGGACTTAAATGAGACATTTACCTTTGACCTTGGGTGGTCATTAAAAGTCAAATGCTAGCCATCTTGTAAATTCTTCAAATGAGATTTTTTTCCCCCCTGCTACTCTGGTGACGTCCACATACAACAGAACACGTCATAAGACAAGTATATGTACGGTAATTTAAACCAGTACCCATGTAGGGCCTATTTTATTCATTATCCATGCTGTGTGGCAGAGGTACATTGCATTCCATGAATACCCATTTAGTTTGTTTAGAGACACTTGTACACATTGCAAACTTCTCTCTCACTCATCCACTCATTTGTCGAGCAGCTTAAATATACTTTATTTTCCCTCACAGATGTACTTGCAGAGTACTACCACCCGTGGGCATTCCTTGCTTTGTCCCAGGATCCAGCCTGTAAATCTGTGTTTCACGAGCTCCTCCTTCTGGTGCAGCCACTGTCTGAGCTGCCCTTTGACCTTCACCTGCTCTCTGAGTCAAGGTACCAGAGAAGACAGGAACAGAACCAGCCATTTGTCCAACACTCCAAGTTTCTTGCCTTGTCTGGCTGCTCGTTTTCAAAGACACCTTACAGGCAGAACAGTGATGAGAAACCAAAAAGGTCTAAACTAAAGTCGAAAAGAGAACCATGCTGTTCATCCCAGACCGAAATCCGTACATCATGTAGCACTAAGATCCTCCAAGGCTGTGCATTTCCAGTGTCTGAACGATCCACCGGAGAACGAGTGCAGAAACCCGTTTCAGATAAGAAGTATGCTGGATGGTGGCTCAGCCAGACACCTATCACCGAACATGCAGTGGAAGTAGATTGCTCTGACACTGTTTCTCAGGTAGAAAATGAGGAGACATTGGTGGGAAATGGGGACAGAAGAAGGGAGGGGTTCTCACTGAGGACTCATGAGGTGAGACCATCAGTGGCGCTGCGCTGGGCCCGATTATTTGGTTCTGGGATTGGCAATCCATTAGCAGAGAAAAAGGCCAAAGGAAGCATCAAGCAAAACCAGAGAATCAGGTCAGTACCAAGAGCATGTTTAGCTGTAGTCATGACATTCATGACTTTAAGTAACCTTACCCTCCCTCAGGAAGATCCATTTAAATTCAGACTCCAAAGGTCAGCATAGCTAAACTCAAATCATGCCACTATATTCACTTACATTTATTCCTCGTCCATATTTTCCCCCTGTAGACCACCTTCACAGTGGCTTCAACTTGGAGCATCAAAAATGGACCAGCTGGCCAAGTCTGTGTGGAGCAAAGAGATGGGCAGGACCTTATGTCAGCTGCAACAGCGACACGAACTCAAGCCTTTAGAAAACTGATGCTACTACAGCTACATGGACAAAAAGTGTAAAGAGAAGCACAATCCTGAGAAGCACAATTAAACTAAAGTGGTACTTTATAGAAGTTTGGTGTATCATAGCTTGCAAAAATGCCGTCTGAATTAAAATTGATCTTTTATGTAGTCAGCTTTAACATCATCGCCTGCCTATTAATGCCCAACATCAAAAAAATTCGAAATTCAACGTAGTACACACTGTGTAACTTTAGACCAATCCCAGGTTAAAAAGTGCGTAGACGTTTTCAAACTTGCAGATTATGAAGCTCAGTTCATGGATTATAAATGTCTCTGCACCACTAGCCAATAATATTTCACGTGTTAAAGTGTAAAACTTTTAAGCGTGTACCATATTGTTTTGATTTTGCCAAAGTAGATCTAAAGAATTAACAAAACTATACACAGTATTATTAAATACCGTAGCAAGAGCAAAAAAATGAAATACTTTAGTAGCTGTACTGTGTTACTGTGAGTAATGATTTGAAGAATGTACTTTACTGAAGTATTGAAACTGAATACTTTATCTGTTAAAGTAAAGGTTTTTGGTTTCTTTTCTCCTTCTTACAAAAAAATCTCTACTTTGTCTTTTAAATATTTTCTATATTTTATGCTTCTATATCTTTTAATTCCCTTTTTCTTGTAAATTTTGTTTGTTTAATCTTAGTTTAAGATTGTGTCTTTGGTTGGAGGTACCAGATGAAATTTTTACTTCACAGGTAAAGCTGAAAATATCAATCTGATTTATTTGACATTTTTGGGGTTCAATTATTTAAGTTAATTTTACATTTGTGTATTTCACTTTGTTTGCTAATTAAATTTTGTACCCTTGTTTTTTAAATGTCTTTCCTATGTTTTGTACAGATGTATTAATTTTGGTAAATTTTCTAGCTAGTTAAGTTTTATGTATTTGCTTTTTTTAGGTTAACTAGTAAGTTTTGTAAATTAGCCTTTTCATTCAGCAGGTTGTTTTATTGTTAATAAATTATTAATTGTTGAGCATTAATTCCAAAACCAAGGTAATAAATACAGTATGAGCGAAATAACATAAGATTTGTCCAAATTAGGAGAACCATTTCCTCCTAGTAAAATCCCTCTTCATGCAGAATCATTTAAATACAAATATGTTTAATTTTAATCAAGTAAGATAAATGATGCACTTTTGAAAATCTCACAACATTTAAATAACTGCTTCAGTGGGCAGCAGTGGGCTTTGAAATTAGGGCAGCTCTTAGTAGACAAACACACATTACATGGTGAAAGGGATAAAACATGTTCTGATATTCATCCATATGTAGTTTGAGTGTAAGGAAAAAAAAATACAATTTCTACAAATGTTCCTAACTTGAAACTAGATCACAAAACTTATGAACTAAATTATAATGAATGTTTATGCTGGAGTTGTTGGACAAACTTGAAGTATTTCTGTGTGTTATGCGAAGTGTGTAAATCTGTGCAGTTATTTTTGTCAGGTAATTCGTTGATTTCGCAGCTCTTGTCAGTAGATTCAGACTCTTGGACCCTGCATTTAACTGTACTGGCCTAGAAAAGTGTATTTCCTGAAATAAAAAATAATGAATTATCTTATTGATTAATAATGCAGAGTTGAAGCACAGTGTCAGTAGTGCTATGTCCCTCAGCAGTGCTATGTGGTTACTAAGGTAGTTGCTCTGGTGTTCCTTGTCACTGCTATAAGGTTGGTAGGTTGTTGTTGTTGCTGAGGTGATTGTAGGCAGTTGCAACGGTGGTTTCTACGGTGTTGCTTTCTAGTTGCTTTGTATTCTTGCTTTAATGCCCCTAGATGGTTGTTATGGTATTTCAAAAGATTGCTAAAATGTTGCTAATGCTGCGTTCGTCTTAATTCAGAAATGGGAAGTTGGAATTAAGAATGGCATCATTTTTGACTGTGTATTCATGTTACAAGTGGAGGAGAACAAACATGGACAAGTTGATTTGATGCTGAATTTTAAGTTGTAAGGAAACTGCAAGAAGATTTTAAGGCATTTCTACTTGAATGAGTTTCATTGAGGCAGAATTTTTGAATGACAGTGTCGGATGTACACAGCAGAAACTCATGCTATTGTTGCTACGGTGTTGCTAAACGGTTGCTATGTAATTGAAGCTGGTTGATGGGGCTTCCCAGCATTTTCAAGCATGAAAATAATACTGAACAAACTACTGTGTATGCATCTATATTAGACAGTAGATTCTCCTACTAATCATTTAATCCATATTTAATTAATATCTCACACACATAAATAATAAATACACGCAGAGTTAGCGAGATGTATAGGTATTAATAATGCAGATTTAGTATTTGAATAGAAGACTGTTTTCTTATGAGCGATGTACCTCTATGCAGAATTGTGACCTCTGACCTCCGAACGTTACACCATAGGGGAGATAAAAAAAAAAAAAGTACTAAAAAAGGAAAAAGTCTCAGACACTTGTTTTTATATTTTATTTATTTACTTATTTATTATATCTTAACACTGTAATTTATTTCAAAGAGTTATATTTTTTCCCACATTATAGTGTTAAATATTTTTGAATAGAAGGTGTGATCCTTATCACACTCGTTCTTACTGGTCCTTGTTGGGAAAACAAATTATACCTAAATAATCTTACTGTTACTAGTGTTTGCACTCTGAAAGCAGTTTAGTACATTTTTGAAAGAATTAAGCAACTTGTTGAATTTATAGGATTTAGGAGTCAGTGCATCCAAACTGTGAGGTTTTAACTGCTGCTTTGTTTCAATGCATTATCCTGAGTTTGTGAGAGATAATAAACAGTTATTCATCGTAATCATGTTGGATGTCTTTGAATAGACTTGAAGTCCAGTGACATCCATCGAGGGGAATAATTGTTTCAGTATATACTTAACAGGATGCAACTTTATAATAATGCCTATTATATGTCCCGAGACAGCAAACCAATCAGACTGCATCGTTTCCATGTTTGCACTAATTAATTTTGTGCCATATTTCTGTTGAGTTCTGAATTCTGACTGGTCGGAAGATGTTAAATAATTTTCTATAACAGAAGCACTAATAATAGTACCGCTGCAAATCGGAGGTTGATACTGTATTATGTTTGATGTGATCACGCCTTTAACATGTTAGATGTCTCTAATTATTGATATTGTGCATTTTTACTGTAAGGTGATTTATGACTCCAGGGTTTTGTAAGGATCAGGAGTATCTTACGTCATGGGAAAGAAAGTCTTTCGAACTGAAGAGGTTGCATGTTGCCGTTCTTTGGTATACATGATACTGGGTTTTCTTTTTTTATTTTTATTCATTTCAGTATAAATTGGTGAAGAAACAATTTCTTGTGGCAGTAATGAACTTCAGGAATTTTGTGAATATTCCTCAACACTAATTGTAATTATATATTAAATGTAATCATATACAATAATATAATACAAATTATGATAAATGTAATTTAATAATAAATTACATCTTATTTATTATTTAGTTTATGATAAGTAGTTAGTGTATTTTCCCACTATGACAAAAGCATTTTTTTCTCGCTCTTTTTTTAATGATTTACCCATTTGTTTATTTTCCTAATCCCTGAAATATTTCAAACAAGAAACTTAAGATATTCATAGGAGCTAAACAGATTGAAACACACTGTCCAAATATTTTCATTTATTTATATGTTAAGCTTTTTAAATATGTAATTTTCTCATATGGCTACCACACTATTATACATATTTGTGACCCATTATGGCAAAGTGGGTATTAAATCAGATATTATTAAATACTTTGTTAAACTTTAAACATGATTTTCTCCAAAGTTGCTGCTTAAAAGTGTAAAAATTCCTGGCGGGATTTGGTTAGTTACTCCAAAAAAAGCAACATGTGTTAGGAAATTTCGTATCACTTTAAAGTTTAGGATATCAGCTACAAAATGGTACCAATAACTCAAAATTAATAATTTTAGGTTTATTACTCACTTTGCTGTGATGGGTCACTATTTTCTTTTTTTGCCTCCTCTCTGACTGACTGTGGTTTTGAAATGGGTGTGAAAATAAAGCACATTTATTATCTTAACATATCTGAAGTTTTATGTTTTTGTATGTTTGTTTGTTTTAAATGAAATATCTTATTAGAATTTAAAGTATACAAGATTATAATATTTAAAGCATTTGGCAGATACCATTATCCAGAGCAACTTACATTTATTATTCTTATAAACGGAACAATTCAGGGTTAAGAGCCTTGCTCAAGGGCCCAACAGTGGCGAGTTGGTGGTTGTAGGGCTTAAACCCCTGACCTCTAAGGCAGAGCCTTAACCACTGAGCCACCAAAGATCATGTACATAATATAGCCAATTACAGAACTGTTTGTCTGAACGGACCATGTGAACGTAGTGTGTGTACTGTTGGAATAGTTCCATGCTAAAAAAGAAAAAAACTCCATAAACATTCTGCGCATTGCATTTTCCTTTAATCCCAGTAATATTTTTAATTCTTGGGAAACTGTTCTCCCAAGTGATGGTGATCTGACCAGCTGCTAGGGTCCATCTAAAGATCTGTGATTCATTCTTCATTGTTGATATTTCCGCGCGTGCCTTTCAGTTCTAGCATGTTGCTGGTGAGCTGCCCAAACGTCTGTCCATATCGAAACTTGTGTCCTGTTGGCATGGGGACATGCCAGCTTGGCTCAATCTAACTGACTGTTCACTTAAAGTGAAAATCAGCTTTACAGAAGCGTCAGTACAGAATTACTTTCATATCCACTTTTGTTTTTCATGTGATTACATCAGTAAGATTTAATTACAATAAAAATAACGCATGACCGAAGGAACTGTTGCACATCCACAATAACTTGGCAGTGCAACACCGATTCACAGAAAGTGGAAAAGTCCGAGATCAAGTGTTCTGTACTCTCAGCCCAAGATGGTGATGTTTACTAATATCATGGCGCCCAACACAGGAGTCATTAACACCCGCGTACAGCAGGAAATGAATAGTTTCGGAAAGACATCGTGGCCGATTCCGAATTCAGATAACACTGTATTTTATCTTTAGTTAATATACCTGGGACTGAAAAAACGAATCCCTTCACTTAGCTTAATTTAAATGTGTGCATCGGTCCCTCATGATAAGAATGTGGCCAACTGACGTGATTTATTGAGAATCGTAAAAAAAAGTCGCATCAGTTGGCCACATTTTGATAATGTGGGACCAATGTACACATTTAAATTAAGTAAAGTGAAGGGATTAGGTTTTTTTTCAGTAAATGGGCATGAAGAAAATGTAAAGAAAAGATGTATGTCTGAATGTGTATTGGAGTGTGTATCAGAGTTTGTATCTGAGTATGAACGCAAGTGTGAAACTGAGTATTATTAGTAAGGTACTATTCATTTATGTATTTATTCTTGTGTTTGTTTTTTCTATTCTGACTGCACTTATACTTCATGAGCAAATAATCTTTATCACAAATAAAATAACAAATAGTATATTGTACTATAATACACAATAAGATACAGTACATTGAACATGCATGTTGGTGGGACAGACCAAGAGCCAAATTGACAGGTGATTACTGAGTCATCATCATCATCATCATCATCATCATCACCATCATCATCATAATAATAATAATAATAATAATAATAATAATAATAACAATAATTATGATAATGATAACAATGATAATGATAATAATAATAATAATAACAATAATACCGATGATAATAATAATAATAACAACAATAATGATAATAATAATGATAATAATAATAATAATAATAACAATGATAATGATAATAATAATGATGATGATGATGATGATGATTATCATTATAATCATCATTATTATTATCATCATTATTATTATTATTGTTATTATGATGATGATAATAATAATGATGATGATGATAATAATAATTATGATGATAATGATAACAATAATAATAATGAAAATAATGATGATAATAATAATAATGATGATGATAATGATAACGATAATAATAATAATAATAATGATGATGATGATTATTATTATTATCATTATTATTATCATCATCATTATTTTTATTATTATTGTTATTATCATTATCATCATCATTATTATTATTATTATGATGATAATGATGATAATGATAACAATTGTAATAAAAATAATGATGATAATAAGAGCGACACAGTTTTGTCATGGTCAGTCTCACAGCAAGAAGGTCCTGGGTTCGAATTCCAGGCTTGGGCATTTCTATGTGGAGTTAAAATGTTCTTCTCATGCTTGTGTGGGTTTCCTCCAGATACTCCGGTTTCTTTCCACAGTCCAAAGACATAACCTATTAACAATAGGTTAATTTTGTTGGCTGTGTTAGCCCTGCGATGGTCTAGCAAGCTGTTCAGGGTGTACCCCGTCCTCTCCCAGTGTCGACTGGGATTCAGCGTCCCTGCGACCCCAATAGGATTAAACAGTTTGGGAAGTGAATGATTGAGTGCTAATAATAATTTTTTTTCAGCTTCATCCCAGAATAAAAATTAGAAATATTATTTATATTGAAACAATTTTTACAGTAGGATTTACTAAATAAAAATATGAATTACATATATCCTGGCATGAAATGTATTATGGTATTTGATATACAGTTTTCTTACGGATTGTAAGCTTTAGCACCATCTAGTGGTCAGTATCTGAACAAGTCCATGTAATAACAGCTTCAAATAATGTATTTATTTTACAATCATTCATTCATTGTCTAAGCTGCTTAATCCTAATTAGGGTCGCAGGTGGGCTGGTGGCCATCTCAGCTGACTCTGGGCGAAGGTGGGGCACACCCTGAACAGCTCACCAGGCCATCGCAGGGCTAACACGCATACAACCATTCACACTCACATTCACACCTACGGACAATTTGGAACAGCCAGTCAGTCTACTGTGCATGTTTTTGGACTGTGGGAGGAAACCGGAGCACTCGGAGGAAACTCACGCAATCACAATGAGAATATGCAAACTTCACACAGAAACGCTCCGAGGCTGGGGGGGGTAATTTAATGTAAATGAATGGCTGAAGGATGTTATTGGAGAGCAGGTTGGATCACAGCACATTTGGGGCACTGATGTGAGTGTGTGATAGTGTAGGGCTGCTACTGTGTGTATTTTTTACTAGGTAAAGCGTCACTCGTAATAACGTAAACATCAGCAAAGTCCGCTTTTTCTTCACAAGCTCACAAAAGCCAACTGTTCTGTTGTGTTTGAACAGCAGTAATGCTGAAATGGAATGTGTGGCATCTGGAAGATAAGCTAAGATTTAGTTGAGTGGAACTCATTGTCTGCTGAGTCACTGTGTGTGTTTGGACTGGATTAGCCGAGCCAGACGTAACTCTCTGAATCAGATGTACATACAAAGACTTAAACTACATAATCTTCTGATGTTGTGCCAATATTCTCTGAGAAATAGTTTTGGCAGATAAACCTGGATGTTAAAAGCAAGAACAGATTCGACTGGTGAATAATACACAGATTTAAAACATCTTCATTTGTGATAAAATATCTGAATCACGTGTAAAGTAGGTGAGGCATTGTTGGTCTTTTGCCAAAATATTTATGATTCTCCACCCACTTAACCGTTTCTCCTTTCAGGTTAAGCAGTTGTAATAGTCACTGTGGATGATGGAAAAAATAAAATAAAAAAATGATTGATACTTGCATTAGAACGTAAAGGGTCCATGTCTGTGTTCCCCAGCAACTATGCTCCCCATACCTATGTTCCCCAGGAACCTTAACCCTGACCCTAATATTCCATAAATTGTAATTTTGATGAGTATGTTTGATTTTGTTTCATCATATTTCTTTTACATTATGGATAAAATTGTTGCAGCTTACTTCTATAAAGCAATGGCAGATCCATTAATTTAATAAGGACCGGGGAACATAGGGACCGGGGAACATAGGGACTGGGGAACATAGGGACTAGAGAGCATAGGGTCTGAGGAACATAGGGTCTAGGGAACACAGGAACTGGGGAACACAGGGACTAGAGAGCATAGGGTCTGAGGAACATAGGGTCTAGGGAACAATGGGTACTGGGTGAACATAGGGACTAGAGAGCATAGGGTCTGAGGAACATAGGGTCTAGGGAACACAGGAACTGGGAAACACAGGGACTGGGGAACACAGGGACTAGAGAGCATAGGGTCTGAGGAACATAGGGTCTAGGGAACACAGGAACTGGGGAACACAGGGTCTAGGGAACACAGGGTCTGGGGAACACAAGAATTGGGGAACACAGGGACTGGGAAACATAGGGACTGGGGAACATAGGGACTGGGGAACATAGGGACTGGGGAACATAGGGTCTGGGGAACATAGGGACTGTGGAACATAGGTACCGGGGAACATAGGGACTGGGGAACATAGGGACTGTGGAACATGGGTACTGGGGAACATAGGGACTGGGGAATATAGGGTCTGGGGGACATAGGGACTGGTTATAGTTTAATCTAGCTTAATTTTTCACAAAAACATATAGTATGGGGGTAGCAGGGTGGTGTACTGGTTAGCACATTCACATCAGCTAAAAGGCCCTGCATTCGAGTCCAGGGCTCGGACAGGGCACATCCTCCCCATGCTTGCATGGATTTCCTCCAGGTACTCCAGGTTTCCTTCCACAGTCCAAAAATATGTGCGTTAGGCTCACTGGCTGTTCCAATTTGCACCTAGCGGTAAGTGTGAACGGTTGTGTGTGTGTTTACTCTGTTATGGACTGGCGAGGTGTCGAGCGTGTACCTCACCATCACCGAGAGTCAGCTGGGATCCCCACGTCCAGTAGAATTAAGCGTGTGACACTTATGATCACATTTCATCAGAATCCATGTGTTTTGTGTCACTGATGGTTCCTTAAGTGAGACCCTTAACGGCAAAGGCTCCTCTTTGTACATGGAATGGACTGAAATCCAGTCCGGATAAAAAATGTATGGTTTTAAGTTCTTGATTACAGATTTCTCTGATGCTATATAATTGCAGCTGACCTTCAAGCACAGGAATGTGAATCTTATCCATCTGCAGGAATGATCTTTTTCAGCAGCATGTACGCTTTGTGTATGTTTGAAGATTGGAAAATTAGTGGTGCTGTATTTATCATAGTCCAATATAACGTAAAGATGCTAGCAAGCGACTTACAACTTGAGCGTTTGAGCTTTTCAGAGACTTGACTTGGTAAATTTCCTGTCATGGAATTAAATAAAATAATAATAATAATAATAAAATGATAAAATAATTCTAAGTGACTGAAAGACCTCTGAAATTGGTTCTGTCTTTCTGACAGCACAGACAGGTTTGGATGTAAGCCCAAGTGGCTACGGGCTGTTTGATTTGAGTTTCGGTTTAAGTCACGCTTGTGGTTTCTGTGTCTTTCTTTATAGAGTTCTGTCATGTTCAGGCGTGTTGAGACAGATCAGGACTTCTGGGAAAGACTGAGAGGAAGTGTGGAAAGTCAAGTGGCCGTTCCACAGAGCTCGATCTGGGAGGATGAAGGAGGAATGTGGGCGGCTCGTGTCGGATTCCTTGAAGATGCCTTGCACGACGAGTTTCAGGCTTCACTTCCTGCTTGGTGCTGTTTGTCATCACCTGTCAGGTGCGATAGGTGTTGCACTGAGCGCTAAGACAGTGCGCACGCTCAGTTTTCTTCTTAGAAGGAGCTTGAGAGGCTGCAGCACTTCTGAGGCTGATAAAGAGAGACTGATGAATCTGTACAGGAGTTTTGGGTGTTTGCTGGAGACATGGGTGACTGAGGGTTACCCGCTTAAACAATCAAAGTCGGTTGAGGGTTTGGAAAAAAATTTGGACCTGAATGGCAGTGACTCGACGTCTGCAGACTCTCTGAGACTCACAGCAGCAGCTCTCAGGTCTGAATCTGAGGACTCTGGTGTGGAGTTGCCCACTGTGGTCAGTCCTACAACCTCCCAACATTGTGTTCTGGTCTCACAGGCTTCACAGATTGGGGAGGATGATTTTCGGCCTTCGTCTTCCTCACCAGCACTTTCTCAGTGTTCATCGTCCTCCGGCTTCTCAGCAGGGCTTAAGGGAAGTTTAAAACCACCTGATACACCTGGGCTGAAGGTGGAGGATGCATTGCAGAGAACAGAGCCAGCCTGGAGGAGAAGTGTGGATGGTAGCCTTCGACGTCGGTGTAACACAGCCTTAATATCCAGGGGTTCTTTAAAACCCTCTACGCGCTTCAGAATTGGAAGCATGGGCGCAGGAAGGCCTTCTGTACAGCCAACCGATGAGCAGAGATTGTCCGAAACTCCCAGGGTAACAGTTGGACCGCAGCAGCCTGCCATCAGTAAAACAGAGCCAGAAGCGGTAATAATTATTTTCATTTATATAACACTTCATATTGCGACTTTAAATTAATAACTGACTCTAACCCTAATTGTGCCCAACTGTACATCTAATCATTGACTTAAAAAGTTCTTGATTAATAAAAAGAGGTGTGTTAGATTTTGGTTGAAGATAAAACCTGCAGGAAGGTAGATCTCCAGGAACAGGTTTGATGACCACCAGCCTAGAATTATCATTGAATTGATGCTTGAATTGTTTGGGGACATTGAAAATGGCAACTTGCTAAATGGAAACTCTGGAAATGGTGGGTGGCCCCTTTTAAAAGTAATAGAAGTCTACCTCAGCTAAAATCCAGATATGACCAAATGTTCATATACTTGAACTGAACAACAATTGTTTATCTGTGTGTTGAAGCAATTTCTACGTTCTTCTACAAGCTCTTGGAGCAAGCAAAGCTCACCTAACCTGTCTCTGTCATGGTTTAAATTTCGATGGGGGAAAAAAGGCTTTTTTTTGTTTTAGTTTGCTTTTCTTGGTTTCTGCCTAGTAAATACTAAAACCCTTAACAGGATTTAAAAAGACGCTGTTATACGGCTGTCATGCACCTGCTCACGTTCGTGATTGGAGCTCACCAGCGTCATGACCTGAAAAGGGTCCATGTCTGTGTTCCCCAGTTCCTATGTTCCCTAACCCTAACCCCATAGGGCCTGGGGAACATAGGGATTAGGGAACATGGGGCAGATCCTGATTGAAAAATGTAAAACATAAATCATCAAATCAAATTTTAGCGTGCATTTTTTTGCTAATGTTACCATGCAGTATATACGTAAACAACTGTTCACCTCATGCTCGGTGGATGTTGCAGAATTGATGTTCCGTCTCGGAGACTATTTAACGGATCCACCACTCCTTCTGTGAATAATTGTTTGTAATCATATAGAATAGGCTGAATTCCTGGAGTGAATCGAGTGTTCGCATTTCTGTGTAATTGTGTTGTTGGAAACAGTCCCTCACCTCAGACAAATCAATTTATGATTCACGTATGATCTTCATACTGGATCCTAGATCCTGCACATTTGATCCCAATCAGCGATCTGTATTACTGAGTGTGAACCTTCGTTCTTCAGGACTGACGAACGTACGCCATAGCCATCACTCATGACATTATTACAGTTAAGTCAACAATACAACTTCTATCAACAACAACATCAACAACAATAAAACCTTATTTGTTGTTTCTTTAAGCAATTATCATTTACCGAAAGTTTAGAAACAAAGGTTTAAGACCAGTAAAGGTTTAGGTGAGAGTAGGTTAAAAGTTCTAGCTAGGGCAGGGTACTTAGCAAAAAAGGAAAAAAAAAGGATGATAAAATAACATATGACATTGAAACAGAAGTGTGTTGGCTTGCTGTTGTAACAGACGGGTGTCTCATAAAGCAGGAATTGTGACTGAAGGCATTTCCATTTCCATTCCATTCCATTTTATAATTAGAACGACTGTTTAGAATAGCGTTTACAGTAGTATGTGATATCATCACACTGAGTAACTACACCATAAAGGTGTCGCGGGTGTAGCAGCCTAAGCATTGAGGTCCAGACTAAGTGCGGTTCGGAAGACTCCTATGGAAATGAAAGCAACACGAACCCAGTTTCCGCAGGTTATTGTGGTCTTATTACTTTCTTGTCATGATGTCCCGCACATGTCACATGGCCTGCACGCTTTGTGCTGATGTCACAGAGAGGACACTACTATCCTGGGACATTCCACCCGTAGAACTTTACGCATGATTTCTAGTTAGTAACTTAAGTGGGACTCTGAAAAGCCCAAAAAACTTTTTTGAGAACTTTTTGAGATTTGTGAGTTATAGGCAGCGAAACAAGGATATATCAGTGACACTTTCATCACACTGGGGGCAGTTAAAAGGCATCTTAGAAGACAAGAAATAAGAATTTTATCCACATCAAACGATTTTTAATACCTCAATGTCTTTTCTTGTCTTGAAAACCACCTGAGACATTTTCCAGTTTTAGAACGCACCCATTGTCAGATACATGGTGGCAACAGATTGTCCGACAGCAAATTTCCGAAAACATTTTTTCCAGATTAGAAATTTCCTATTATTGCAGTGATAGTGTTTTTAAATTTGCTATAGTTTCACATTATACAGTAAAAAAAAAAAGACTTATTTTAATCACTTATTTTATTCATTGCCTATAATGCAGGCTAGAACAGAATGCAATCTGCATTGTGTTCCACAAAATAAATAAATATACAGTATTCCTATCTCAGTAAAGATTCTTTTCTTTATGACATGAAGGATTTATCTGGTTTTACTCCACCAACCATAAACAACAAGAAATTGAAAAATGACCTGAGGACGCCTTCTGAATCATGTCACCAAATAAGCGACAGTTTCATTAATCTAATTAATGAGTTAATTACACTTACATTCTTCACTAAGACAGAAACAAATACCGTCTGTTGATACACATCTACACACACCCATGCACACACTTAACATTCCTACGTTCTCTACAGTCACACTTGTCATTCCGCTGTTCCTGGCCATGGTCAGTGTGTGGTCCAGCCGGTTGAGGTGTGTTAAAATCAACTGGAATGGAGCCAGAGATGAGCGGATCAGCAGGAATGAGGAGGCATTTAGAATGTAGCTACTGATAGCAGCTAACGTAGGACGTGTCTCAATACCAGCATGTTAAGGGGAGGTGTATGCAGGGTTTAAACTTCAGAGACGACCATTCTGAGCCACTCTGTGATGGCATAAGTTTGTTATCAAACATTGATTATGGATTTGTGATTTATTAAGCAGAATAGAATAGCAGAAGTGACTTAGATCAGAGTAGAGGTTATTCAATTAAAATAAATAATATTATATTAAAAATAATTATATGTATTATATTATTTTTGGATAAATTTTATGCAGAAAGTAGATTATAGGTTCTGAAACATACTAAACAAGCTAGGATCAAGAACTAACACAATAGTAAACAAAGCACCAAAAAAACCCATACAATCAGCTGTATAGTAAACAAGCTAACTCTAAAACCTCTCTTAAAGTTAGCTAGCATTATAGTAAACAGGCTAGTTAAGACAAATTTATTATTACTTATACTAAAAAACTAACTAGAATCATAATAAACATGCTAAATTATCAGCCATTCTGTAGTGAACAAGTAAAAACACAAACTAACAAAGTTTCTTTAAAGTAAATACTCAAGTTTAAGTTGGCACTGCAGAAAATCAAGCGTATTATATTCCTTAGAAATTATACTCTATGTTTCTAACCAATTTATAATAATAAATCGCACAGGCTAACTCAAGAACCACCATGAACCAATAATCAGCTATTAAATAAAATAGCATTAATGGTAATGCAGAGTTAACATGTAAAATGCTTGAAAATTGAAATTCATTCATTTTCTGAAGCGCTTAATCCTAATTAGGGTCGTGGGGAGGCTGGTGCCCACCTCTGACTCTGGGCGAGGGCAGAGTACACCCTGGACAGCTCACCAGGCCATCGCAGGGCAGAAACACGCTGACGGCAACCCAATGTCCTACTCTTTATGAACGACAGCAATGGTTGTTTTACCTGCTTCTCACCACAGACAGTGAGAGACTAAGTTGAGACTACGGAGGGACAGCAGTGACAGCTCGGTGATAGTTGGGCTTGAACCCCACCTTCGGATCAGTAAGCCAGCACCCTACCTCCGGGCCACCACTTCCCCGCTATTTAAAATTAGCAGACTAAAAAAATTATCTTGCAGTTTAGGAACCAGCATTATAGTAAATGAGCTAAAACAAAAACTATTATTATAGTAAACAGGTTAAAATATATGAACATAACTGTGAATAGGTTTCAACAGGTGGTATAATAAAGTGCACGTTACAATTCTGAATCATGTTTTAGAAATCGAAAACGTGTGTGTGTGTGTGTGTGTGTGTGTGTGTGTGTGTTAGCAGGCTGCATGTGCCACTGGGTCTGAGTGGGACCATCTGCCTCCTGGGTTTCTTTATCTGGAACAGATGTGCCGGATGCTGGAGGAGATTGCTCGGCTAAAACGAGAAAACCATAACCTGCAGCTGGCGATGACCAACAGCCACGATGAGACGGAAGACACAGAGATAAAGGTGAACGTTTGCACAATGTTTATTAGCTTTGTCAGTGATAGAACAAGTTCTGTAAGTAGCACATTCACCCATATTCACAGCGTTTCTGATAAATAAACAGTATCCCACTGCTGGCACAGGCATTAACATCTGGATTATTTTTTTTTTACCATGGATTGATGGTACTAAACTCCATCCACCACAAGTATCTGCTGATGGTGTTGTGGTGGGATTAAGCCGTTAATTTTAGGAAGTGATGCAGCTTTATTCTTTAAGTCAGTCCAGCACTCACGCCTCCTTATTTGTACATTCCTTTAACAAATCAGCTTCCAAAGCTAAATTTAATGGTAATTTGACCTTCAGTGCTATAGCTATAGCAGTGCAATAGTTATATTCAGTGCATGATTCACCCATCATGACATAGATCACTAACTATAACTTGTCTGTATCGTAGAGCTGCTTTGCAGTTTGGAACGTACACCACTATATAGTCTAAAATAACTGAACTGACGATCTCACATTAATACAAATGTGATTTCAAATGTTAAAAATAAAAAATAGCTTTTTCTTTGAATTAACATTTCTGTTACTGTGCTAGGTATAAATTTTTCTTGTATGACCTCAATGTGGCCACTACCATCTTACATGATTAACAAAAACACATAAACTAAACACTGATTAGTGGATATTCTTCTATCATTGGGTGGTAAAAAAGCACTGAAACTGGAGACTCCTTTAATACCTCTTCATAAACACACGATCTACAGAACAAAAACATTGCTATGTAAATGACGTCTTTCTTTGTTAAACAGAAAGACAATCTCTTAATCCGTTCATTATAGACTTGGATTATGTAATTCACCACACACATATGTGTCAACAGGCTGTTGCTAAAGAAACAACAACATATTCAAACTAGAGCATTACTAAAAACCTTTGGTTTGCCAAGCTGCTCTAAAAGATGCTCTACTACAGTATACTTGCGATTTCAAAAACGCTTTGGTGTAATATACAGCTTAAGTTTGTGTCTACCATAAATACACCACCACCCAAATAACACTATCACAAATCACAGTCTGAACACCTCAACAATGATCTCCGGATAAACAGTATGTGCCTCCTGTTAGAAGTTACCACCTGTCCACACCGCTGCTATTATTATTTATAATTATGTTGTTTTTATCACATCTCAGAGGCTCTCTTCTTCTATTTTTTCCTCTTTTTTTATTTATTTTCTTTTTCTATCGTTTGTTTTTGTTCTTGTTTGTTTTTTTGGAAATCTCATTAACTGCTTAGCGACTCAAAATAAATAAATAAATACATACATTAAAAAAAACCCCCGAAGATCTGATTTCAAATTCACCAGTCACAGTACAGAAGTATCTACTGTTAATAACAGTGCATACTTGAGTATTTAATAAGTCTTTTGATTAGTGTATATATATTTCAAACATTTATGTATTTATTTACTTTATGTATTATATGAACTTTATGTATTTGTCTACTGTACAATACTGTTAAACACTTTAACTATTTTATCTTCTGTGCTAGTACTTATAAAACACTATACTATATGTCTCACTATATTTTTAAACATTTAGTACTTGATATTAGCTAATGCACAAATGCAGCGAATAAATTTAGATGAAAATTATATATTATATCTTTAATACTGTACTACACTATACTGCGGTATAATATAAAATCTATTTTAATTACAATACTTAACTTCACCTATAGCTGTACTTTACGTGTCCCATTATATGCTGTACTATGTTATACTATATCTCAGTTTTTGAGCATCTTAGAAAGAAACTAATTGCATTTCTGGGTAAGTCTTGACTATCCCAACATACAGTGTGAATTTGGTCAAGATTTGAGACCATCATATTTTTCACCCGAAAAAAAAAAAATTGTAAGGGGTTAGCCTTAGTGTTTTTTCAGGCAAAAAATTTAAGGTTCTCTGTTTTTTACCAAATTAACACTGTTTGTCTGAACAACTAAGACTAACATGTAAGTGCATTTAGTTTTGTAATTACAACACTCAGAGCCTTGCATTTCCAGGATTTTATATTCAATAACATGCACAAGTTTAGGACCAGACCTACAGTGTAAATTTGGTGAAGACCTGAGAATGTCATATTTTTCACCTGAAAAAAATGATAGGGGGTTTTGTTGTTTTTAAGCAAAAAAATATATATATAATGTTTTCTGATTTCCACCAAATTTCCACTGTTTATTAAGACAGTCAGGACTCACAGGAGTGTAATCACTTTCATAACATTACACACAGAAACTGAGATACGAGCCTCACATTTTAAATATATTACACTTAATGCTATAGAATGGCTTGGGACACACACATTTAAACATTTAGTACTGGATATTAGCTAAAGTACACATGCAGTCCACTAACTTCCATGAATTTATATCTATTTTATCTTTAATACTGTACTACACTATACGGCAGTATAATTAATTTATTTTACCTACATTACTTAACTTCTACTATAGCTATACTTATACCATTATATTAATATATACCTATATTATATATTACATAATATATTAGATATTATTAGATATTATATTGCACACTTTTCTCCAGGATCAATGAAGTATTCTGATTCTGATTAAGCTATAATATATCTCAGCTTTGGAGCACGTTAACCACAACAAAAAAACAAAAAAACAAAACAAAAAAAACACTAATTGCATTTTTGTGTTGGTCTTGACCGCCCTATTACAAAGGGTGAATTTGGTGATGATTTGAGGATGCTAGATTACTCACCCTAAAAAATATAGGGGGTTAGCCTTTGTGTTTTTTTTTCAGAAAGTGATAACTGTGTCCGAGCCTCACATTTTCAGAATATTATACTCAATATCATATACACGTTTGCAACCCACAAATGTAAACAATATCTACTTGATATCAGTACAAGTATCAGTGTCAAGTGCAAGTGTAGAAATTTCAATGTATTTCATCTGCTATACCTTTTCGTGGTTATTTTATCTACTATACTATGCCATACTATATAATCTCTCATAGTAGCCATCATATTATACCGTACGTCATTACATTATGTTGCATATGTGTTAACCTTACTATTGGGATTCATAAAGTAACTTAAATACAAACTCTCTTTTTTTAGATTTTGTGTTGCTCATGGCTTTGTTATGCTGTGTTATGGCTTTTGTGTGTATATTATGTCTACTGGATGTAGTGTTCAGTTTATATGTTATGACTGAGAAGTGCAGGGTTCAGTATTTAGTTTCTTTCATTTCCATGTTAACTGAAACCCTTTGTCGTTTGTCTGCACACAGAATGCCGATATCGACTCCCCAGATGGTAAGAAGCTTGAAATCCAGGATGCCACAAATCGAGCAGGACTTTCTTCTGATGCTTTTCGGCGAAGGAGTGTGTCCGATACATGGGCTTTTGTCAAACAACGAAGTAAATATCACACAGCAGTAAAACACTGATCACATTCCATAAAACAATATTAGTTATACTATAAACACAGCAGGGGGCGGCACGGTGGGGGGGCGGCACGGTGGCGTAGTGGTTAGCACGTCCGCCTCACAGCAAGAAGGTCCTGGGTTCGATTCCCGGGCTCGGG
>JAOUQZ010000008.1:23080922-23094296 GCA_028564935.1 Neosilurus hyrtlii | reverse complement strand
TCCCAGGTAGGCTGAGGAGTGTGATTCCACGATAGTTGGAACACACCCTCCGGTCCCCCTTCTTAAAAAGGGGAACTTCTACCCCGGTTTGCCAATCCAGAGGTACGACCCCTGATGACCATGCGATGTTGTAGAGATGTGTCAACCAAGACAGTTCTACCACATCCAGAGCCTTGAGATATTCAGGGCGGATCTCATCCACCCCCGGAGCCTGGCCACCGAGGAGCTTTTTAACTACCTCAGTGACCTTAGCCCAAGTTATAGGCCCACCCCCCTATGAACCCCCAGGCTCTTCCTCTTCCACAGTGTTGGTGAGAATGAAGTATTCCTTCCACCTCCTGACCACATCCCCAGTTGAGGTGAGCAGCTCCCCACTTCTACTGTAAACAGTGTTTGTGGAGTGCTGCTTCCCCCTCCTGAGGTGCAGGATGGTGGTCCAGAACCTTTTTGAGGCCAACTGATAGTCTTTTTCCAGGCCCTCACCAAACTCCTCCCACACCCGAGATTTTGCATCGGTGACAGCCCGGACTGCAGCACGTTTGGCCTGTCGGTACCCATCTGCTGCCTCGGGAGTCCCACAAGCCAAAAGGACCTGATAGGTGTTGAGGTGCTATGTGTTGATGCGAGCCCAACTAAATCTAGTCTCTCAACCTCACCTGCCAGCTCAGGCTCCTTCCCTGCCAGACAGGTGACATTCCATGTCCCAAGAGCCAGAGTCAGTAGCCGAGGATCGGTCCGGCAGAACCCACGCCTTCGGCTGCTACCCGGCTCACATTGCACCTGTCCCCAACTGCCCCTCCTACAGGTGGTGGGTCCATGGGAGGGTGGACCCATGTCTCCTCTTCGGGCTGGGCCCGGCCGAGCTCCATGGGCAGAAGCCAGACCACCAAGCGCTCGCCTTCAAGCCCCTCCCACAGGCCTATATATATATATATATATATATATATAAAAATCACTCATCACTTAGCTTGAGGCTGAGGAAAGACAAAAATGGAGGCATCCATAATGTTTTTTTCCTACTTAACATCCGAAGGATTAAAATCACGACATTCTGAGCTCTGACTTCCCACTTCCAGTATTAGAGTGAGATGAAAATACATAGTTAATCTTTAGCTTGACTTTACACAGCAAACTCTTGTCCTGTGGTACCTTTTACGATGTTAAGGTTAACCCTTATAGTGTCCCTGCACATCAGTAGTGTTACATTAACACTTCTTTTAAAGCCAAGAATACAAATATAAATAATTAAACATGTTCAATTTCCCCCCTTTTGTAGTCAGTGCAGTCAGACAGAACAGTGTTTAGTGTTAAGTGTGTGTGTGTGTGTGTGTAACATTTGCCTCGTTCCTTATGCAATGCATCGGTGAGAATAATATCTAATACCAATTTTTTCCAACCATAAGAAATCATTCAACAGCAAAAACATCAGTACACTCTGCCTGATATTGACCTATGTGGACAAACCAGTAGAGTGAAAAATACTAAAGTGGTTGAGTAGACAACTTAAACTAAACCAGTACAGTGAACAATCTTAATCTGGCAGGGTAGATAGATCTATACTGGTAGAGTGAACAATACAGAACTGGTAGAGTGGACAATCAAGGCTGGGGAAGGGGCAATGCTAAACCAGTAGCCTGGACAATATGGAACTGGTAAGAGTGAATAATCCTAAACTGGTAGCATGGTTAAACTGGTATTGTGAACAGATGGAGTGTACAGGCTAAACTGGAAGACTGGACTTACTGAACAGGTAGAGTGAATAACCCTAAACCGGTACAGTGGATAAGGCCTGACTGGTTCAGTGGACAAACTGGAAGTGAGGATCCCAGGTACATCTAGACTTTGGGTTTTGAGATTTCTAATCCCCTCACAGTGTGTGAAAAAGACACAGAATGGAAGAGAGGCAGAGAGAGGGGCAGGCAGGTAGGCAGTAAGCGAGAAAGATGTGGAGAGAGAGAAAATAGACAAAAAGAAACAAAAAAAAGACCAAAGGGACAAAGAAACGGAACGAAACAGACAGATAGTAGAAAAACAGAAGGGGAGCGAGAGAAAACAGGGGGACATTTAACCTATGACTGGACTCTGTAATGAAGCAGAACACATTCACCTTGAGTTCTTGTGGTAATGAATGTCTTTAATGGTGTTCTCCCTCTCTCTTTCTCACACACACACACACACACACACACACACACACACACACACACACACACACACACACACACACAACACACACACACTGTGACACACGATGAAATCACCCGACTTGGCTTTGCTACACAGAAATCTCTCACACACACACACACACATAATTCAGTGTTAACGAGGAGGCTCTACAGAGAGCAAGTCTTTGCGAGAGAACACACCGTCGCTCAGAGAGCAGGATGCTAATCACCAGTGAGTGAAGCGATGCGGTGAACGTCATGAGCTAACTTTCCATCCAAACGTTTTACGCAAATTTCCAGGGCAAAAAAATAAATAAAATAAAACCTGCAAATATTCTCCTCACTACAGAAGAGCAGGAAGAGATTTATAAAACGTAATGAACGTTACTTCACCGTTGCTAGCTAGCCATCTTGATTATCCATTTTTTATACAATGGAGTCCTTTATCGAATATAATCTCAACACACCGTTATTCTCCAGTGATTCAAACTGTCAAACAATAGCTTCAGTCTAAATTCGACACATTAAATAGTTAACCCAGTGCTAGCAAACTTGATTACCGATATCATTTACACAATAATTATTTAACGCCAGCGAGCATGCTAGTCAAATTCTGGCTTTCCTGCAAACTATTGTTTGGTTTAATTTAGCCTATTAATATCTCATCTCAATGCTAACTAGCCTGCACGCTAAGATGGGCATTATCTTAGATTACAGATTTACTACCAATTAATGGGTTAACCAATACTAGTAAAATTGTAACTTACCCAAGATTTGCTAGTAAGCTAACACCGATATAATTTTTAAAATAAATATCACTATTTTGAAACTTGGCTATTAGTTCAAACTACAATATTTGTATTTAACTCGATGCTAGTTAACTTGGTTATTGGTTTTTAAAAAACAACAGTAGGATAAACAAACTAATGTGAGCAGACTTAGTTGGCTGTGAATGTTTGATACTGCTGAATACATAAGCGAACTTGCTAGTTAGTCTGTCAAAACAGTATCTACCAATTTAACTTGCTAACGTGCTCAGCAAATGCTAACAAGCTGGTTATGTCCTTGGATGTATTTAACGCTAGTCAGCATGTATCAAAATAGTGCAATATACGTTGGCTATAGAACGTGAACTGGATTGAAGAATTGATGTGAGCTAATGCTAGCTCACATCAAAATAGCCAGCAACTTAAGATACAAACTGTGGGAAATGCAATAACGTTAGCTGGTTAAAAATTAAGGATGTTAGAGTAGACCTGAATATTCTCTGATACTGTGAAAGTCAAACATCAGAAGCTTACCGCTAGCTAACATTTATAGTTAGCTAGCTAATTTATGCAGCATTACTCATAACATTAGCAAGAGTTCCTAGAAATATAAAGGTTAATTAAAATACCACCATGCTTATAACAAATAAATTAGAACGCCTTGTTTTATAGGAAACATTAAAATTTACTGCTTTGTAAAACTGGTAAACGCTTACAATATTTTAGCATGCTTGCATAATTATTTAGCTACGACACTATCTACTCTGGCCTCACTGTTACATACGCTTATTTGTTCAGTCCAAACGAATTGAGTTTTGATTAACATTTCTAATAGAATAGAACAGAATAGAATGGACTAGAATTTATCATCACTGCACAATGTGGACAAACTTGCGGATTTGTTGAACCAATAATCAAAGTCTTTTTGGTTAACGTTGTACTAACCACATGGAGTTAGATTGTTTCAGCTATATTATCTAGTAATAAAGCTAGCCACGTTAGCTAACAGATAAAACAGCTAACATTAACATTAGATTAGCCATTTAATTTTAACAGATGCTATGCTGTCATTACAAAATCCCATTTCAAGCAACTACGCTAGCTAACTTTAAATTACTATTTTTTAAAAAATCACTTTAAGATGCAAATAGCAAAACAGTACCATGTGCAACGAATAATTTGTACTCATTAAAATAATTTGCATACATTTGCATAAAACCAGTGGATGGAAATGAGACTACAGAGATAGAAGAGAAAAGACAGGAGAAGACATTTATTAAGAGCAAATCGAAGTCGACTACAGCTAGCTAATGCGGTAAGTGAGAAAGGACGGCTCAGTTGTTAGCGTCCCCTCCTTCACTGTCCTGCTGGTCGCTGGTCCACAGGGTCAGGTTGTCCCTGAGCAGCTGCATGATGAGGGTGGAGTCCTTGTACGAGTCCTCGTTCAGATTGTCCAGGTGTCCGATGGCCTCATCAAACGCTTCCTTGGCCAGCTGACACGCCTGCTCAGGCGCATTCTGGATCTCGTAGTAGAAGACGGAGAAATTGAGGGCCAGGCCGAGACGAATGGGGTGCGTCGGCGCCATGTTCTTGGCGATGTCGAACGCCTCTTTGTAGGCAGCCTCGGAGGCGGCGACGGCAGTGCCGCGCTTCTCTCCGGCGCCCACCTCGGCCAGGTATCGCTGATAGTCGCCCTTCATCTTCAGGTAGAACACTTTGCTCTCCAGTTGGCTTTCGTCACAGCTCTTGATGAGGTAGCTGTCGAGCAGCGAGAGGACATCCTGGCACACGCCCTCCAGCTCTTTCTCGATAGTCTCGCGGTAGGCTCGGACCAGTTCGAGCTTCTTCTCACCGCCATCCTGCGCTGCGGTCTTCTGCTCGATGCTAGAGGTGACACGCCATGATGAGCGTCGTGCCCCTACTACATTTTTATACGCCACTGAGAGCAGGTTACGGTCTTCGTTCGATAGCGGCTCGTTCAACTGCGTCACCTGAATAGAGGAAACAAAAGGGAAGGGAAGGAAGAAGGAGGGGCTGAATTTGAGGCGTGGCCTGTAAATGAACTTCATGTAAACGTTTCAGTGGTCCATTTTCCCCCCCCTGTCTATACCTAACCATTTGTTTAGGCCAGAAATCTAAGACTGTATGCCTGCCTATCTGTCGTTCAATCTTTTAATCTGTTTATCCATCCATGCCTCCCGTTCTCCTTATCTATTTGATTAGTCTTGTTCTATATCTTTGCCCATCCACCATACTCTCCATCCTTGTCCGTCTATCATCCTGTTCTCACCCAAGCAACTGATTTAGTACGACCTGCCGAAGTGACACATCCGACCAACTCCAGCGAATGATTCCTGTAGTCCATGTGGTCTGAAGTTACTTCAGTTCCCCACTAGGCGTCTTACGGGTTACGATTTTTCACAGCATGATAACCTTGATGAACGATAATTTCCCTGTATTTTCTTCTTCTTCTTGGATTTCCTACTCAATTTCTCTGTTATCATTTTTAATTTTTTGACGGTATTTTTCCATGAAACCTCTTACATGGTCACTATCTATTACACCTGGCTGTCAGGAAAGGCTGTGACAATATATATAGCATAGCAGCGTGGGGGAAAAGTCATTAATGACGTAACTGTCGATTTGTACACCGTGACCAATCACGATACCATAACATTCCAGACTCCCAACTTTAGCTCCTACCTGCAATTCCCAGTTCCCAATTACAGTCTGATGCATAAAAACGAAAGAAAACGAAACAACTCCGATATCATAGGGTCGTCTCATTAAATGCATACTAGTAATTTACGAAGAAAAATGTTAATTGTACAGAAGTAGCAGAGATCGTTAGCTCTTCTGGCGAGTGTACGCAGCCAATACAATTAGTGTTTTCAATCCATCAATAAATCCAGCAGGAGTTTAATCACGTTTTATTACCTCCTTTGTACAAGGGGCGGGGCTTTGGAAAAGGAAGACACTGGAGATTTTGGGGATGATCCGGATTGAATCCTGAATCCAGATTTTTTTTTAAAGGATTCTTTAACATTGTGAGAATGAGGATACCTTATAACCTTTGGCCCCTGTAAGCCTGATATTATTCAGTTTTCTCAATGTATCAGTGTGAGTTGCTAGATGGAGGTTGCCAGATTTGATGTTGTTAATCACACCTGGCAAGGAAAACTGTAATTATGTTTTTAATTATGCTATGTATCCTATAATACGAAAATAAATAAATAAAAATAATTAGAATAAATAAATAAGGTTTAAAATTTTTTTTTATCTTGGACTTTCCCACTGTGCCAAAGTAAGGAGAAGAAAGTACATAATTCATATACAAAGAAATATATGAGACAATACGCAAATCGGATGCAAGACTTTAAAGCATCACTACACGTGTGCGATGTGTGCGGCACACAGAATTCACATCGAATTTCTGATGAGTCGTCTTTAACGCCCAGCGCAGTCCTGGTAATCTCTTAAGTCAACAAGAGTTTATTAAAGGTTATATAAAGGTTATTTTTGGTCCAATGCAGCACAAAATATTTCCTATAATATTTTCACATCATTAAATATCATTAAAAGCATGAAATTAATTAGAAATGTAAATACTGGTGTACATATACATGCATACCTATGACTTAATTTTGATTTAATGATCGTCTCGACCTTGCAGCCAATGTCAAGGGACAGATGGCACACTTGGTGCATCAGGAAGAAATACATAAGGGAGGGGAAAAGAAATTACGATTTTTTTAATGGCAGTCTAATAACATTTTAAAAAACACACACACACACACACACACAACTGAGCACATTTTAAAATCCGTCTTCGAGACAGACGTGTCATTGCAGACCGCATGATATGATTTGAGCATCCTTTTGTGCACGGACACCAATCTGGTGGAATGATGCCGCCGGTGATGGACTGCTCTCACCTTACCCGTCTCGTCTCTCGTCACAGCTCCGAACCCATCATGACCTCCTGATAGCTTCATTATTTGTGGATAAACTGTGAAAATTAGTGAAGAATTGTGGAGGCGTAATGGATGAAATTAAACTGCTGTACTGCTAAAATGTCAGTCACCTTAGCTTGTATGAAATATAAATACATATATTAAATATATTTATATATATTAAAAAAAGAGAAAGTGAGAGAAGAGAGAAGAAACATGAATATTAGTTCAGTTCCAGTCCTTCTGTGCTGTAAGTCACAAAGAGATGCTCCTGCAGTGACAAAGACCAGGTTGCCAGATTGGAGAATTATCAATCGCCTTTTTTTCCTTTTTTAAATTTCACACAGAAAAAAATGCATTTAAATGCGAAATATCTTAACACTAATTTCTACAAAAAAAAAATATGACATTGGACACTAACTTTAAGTCACGTGGATTGGTTGTAATTAAAATAACGAATTATACGGATCTGGCAACCTGGGGAAAGCAGTACATGCGGGTGGCTGCTCTGCTCTGTTCTGTTTGATGGTGTCAGGTTTGATGCGCACGTGCATAAGGATTAAAATATCTCTACTGCAACCACCCCCCCCTCAAAATAAGATATAAATACCTCAGGATTAATGAGTCACTCACCAGCTTCATGGCGGCGGCCATGTCATCGTATCGCTCCGCCTGTTCGGCCAGCCGAGCCCTCTGGATGAGCTGCTCCCTGTCTGCCATCTTTCTGCGCTTCTCTTTTGAACACTGGTCACCTGAAGCCTCGCTTTCTGTCCCTCCCGAGCCCTCTTTTCTATTCTCTCTCTCTCTCTCTCTCTCTCTCTCTCTCTCTGTGTGTGAGTGTCGCGCGCGCTGCTGCAGCGTCCTGCTGTCAATCCGGCTCACACAAGGGCTGGGAAAGGGGGCGGGGCGCGAGCTCAGTCTATTTCATAGGTGACGTCACATTCTAAAAATAGCCAAGACGGCGGTGCAGGAGTGCGCATGCGCAGTGCTGCCGCTATTGCAGCGTTCAAGAGCGTTTGCTGTATTAAATTGATGCTATTCTGAAAGCAGTGTGTGTGTGTATAGGTGTTTTCAAATTTCTACACTATATTTCAAAATGGGGGGGAGATGAACTCACATACCATAATAAAAATGAGAGGATATCAATATCACAATATATTGGTTCATTCGCCCGAGCCACTTCTTCCTAATATGGTCGTGGGGAGGCTGGTGCCCATCTCAGCTATCTCGAACACATACACCACCACCGACACCCAAACTCGCACCCTAGGGGCAATCCGGAACAGTCAGCCCAAGGGGCATGTTGTTCGACTGGGAGAGAAAACCGGAGCACCCAGAGGAAACTGATACAAGTGTAACAAAGGTCAAGTTGTATGTAATACAGATTATGTTGTGTACAATTACACAAAACGTTATTTCTTTTAATTATTTTATTTTTTTTAGATGCTTAACCTGAGAGAGAAATGATGTTTGGGCGGAGTTTGGGTTGACCTTATGCCCTTGCGTTCTCAATTAGGGAGACCCTGTGTACCCACTATAAAACTGACCAGTCCTGCCCAATCACTTCCTCTTTGCCGCATGTCACTTGGGAGGAAGTGGTCGTGAAGGACTCACTTTTATTTCGGTCACTGTCAGTGTCAGCTGCAATAAAATTGCTCATTGGTATGACAACGGCGTGGTCTCCTTAATAACATCATTACACAGCGCAGAGGACACCGGTTACACAAGCACAGGAAAAACACGCAAATTCCACACCGAGACACCCTGAACAAGCGCAAGACTCGAACCCAAGACCTTCTTGCGGGAGGCAGACATGTTAACTGCCACGGTAGCCACCATGCTGCCCTCAATTATGAGATCATTTAGAATTATGAGATATTTATCTTAAGATCTGCAGATTGAGATTTTACAGATCCCATAACATTTTGAGATCATGAGAGCAGATCAAATAATCAAAGTATAAGAAAGAGTTGAATTATTGAAAAAAATCCAATTCTGAAACCATTATCTTATTTTTAATGAAACTGTCATTATTACAAGGATCCAAAACACCCCCGCCCCTTTTAATTAATTAATTATTTAACGTAAGAGGTCATCGAGACTTAAATATATATTTTAATTACGAGTAGGAATAGGTCGATTTATAGGCGTGAATGATGGGCTGTGATTTGGGTCACGGGAAGAAAATGGGAAAATCAGGAAC
Source organism: Neosilurus hyrtlii (assembly GCA_028564935.1). Taxonomy (NCBI): domain Eukaryota; kingdom Metazoa; phylum Chordata; class Actinopteri; order Siluriformes; family Plotosidae; genus Neosilurus; species Neosilurus hyrtlii. Next base: position 23,085,211 of record JAOUQZ010000008.1, on the reverse strand, counting down.
CCTTGAGGAGATTCCATCACTGAATTTAATTCTACTGTAGATTCGTCTGTGAACAAAGAGTGCTTCAGTCCGCTGGGTGAGGGACAACACACACACACACACACACACACACACCAGCTGACATCATTGCTTTGTAAATCTGTAATCCTACCTCTTTTTGCATATGAATAAATAAAACATACACAGTGACTGCTGAAGAAATTAATTTGAATAGTCTGAAAGAACGACGTCATGTGTTTCCTTGAGGCCTAATTTAACCACCCCCCCCTTCGTTCAATACACCACGTTTTAGTTTTCTATAAAGTACCCCAACCCCCCTCCCCTCCCCTGAGACCCGCCCCGGAGGATCACTCTGCACCATCAGCATTGCCCGTCTTCCTTCCTGAGGTAATGCAGCAACATCTGCTGACACTGAAAACTCAAGACATGTTGACTTAGTCTTTTATTTCCTGTCCATGCTCAAGCACTACAATAAAGCACCAATCAGCTCTCACCTGCTGACTGCGGATTACTTCCCGTCAGCTGTGTATATGTACGCGTACATACATTTATAGATATGCCTGTGAGTCAGTCCCGTTAGTCCTTGCTTTAACCCTCTGGAGCGTCTCTCAGGGGGCACTGGAGTTCATCCTCTCCACACAGTTCTCCCAGAAGCTCACGAGTCGGTTGTCCTTGTTGGCGCAGAAATCGGTAAAGTCTCGGAGAAGACGCTCGGTAAGCTTCTCGTCCCCCAGGACGCCAGTGCGCCATGCTTTGGTCAGCATGGTGTTGTAGGCCCAGTGGTAGCCAACGTGCTCTTCGGGGCCAAACAGGCTCTGACTGGCGGAAGAGGCGGAGTTACGGCGCCGCCGCTGCTGACCAGTCGAGTATTTCCTCTTCGAGTACGGCAACTGCATGAACACTGTGCCTGGACAAATAGGAAGTGATTATACGTTTAAAAATGATAAATATCCCAAGATAGTGAACCAATCAGATTGCATTGTTCCTGTGACGTGAATAATAAAACATTAAAACAATTATTCACCTCAAGATCAGTGGATATCACTGAATATTCCCCTCATTATTCAGCGATATCCACCTCACCTTGTTATATACACTATATATTCATATATAATAATAATAATTGTAGTGTTTTACCTGTGATGTGGATGTATTGAGGCTTGTTCTCAGCAGGGAAGCTGAAAGCTGATGCAGAAAACTTATCCTGAACAAAGCCAAACCTGATAAACAGAAGCCTGGAGTCGTTTCACTTAAATTTAAATCGTAGCAGCAATTTGAAATAATTTTTTCTCAGTTTACCTGTAAAGTATAGCCTCCTGGAAGAGCTGCATCCGCTCCCAATACGTCTCTGGTTCGAACCCTAACCGAGACATCGGGATAATCCAATCATCACACATCAAGACCAAAACATGGTGCCCCCGACAGCAAACGATTGTACACCCCATGTCACTTAAAGCCAGGGTTGGTAATTTGGAAAGCTAGCAAAACGTTCTCTGACCACACATTCGTGCACGGAAGGGTCACACAAGAGCAGGGAGACAAGGAAGCATTTGACTGGATATTTCCCAAGGGACACCAAGGCAGTGATTGGTCGGAATTTTTACAGGATAATGGTAACCACATATGACGGATAATTTTTCACAAGTTATTGATTGCTGTTGACGTGCAAAGACCATTTCAACAAATAGGACTGTTTGTGAACACAGCAAAAAATTTACCAACCCCAGCTTTAATTGGACCCTGGTCACGATTGGGGTACAGAGTTAACGTATAATCAGGTTCATAAAATAACAGTACAAGTAACAGCGGAATTCCCGACGCCATCTCTAAACACTCTAAAGAAATTTCGGCTTATTTGTTTGATATTTGTGAGCATTTACCTTCGAACAGGTTGTCGTTGGCGTCTTTGAGCAGGCACTGGATATTGAGGGGGATGAAGAGCTGAGCGCGCAGCGGGTCGCCGTACAGATAAGAGGGCAACGCAAACGGCACCTCCAGCACTGGCACCAACAAGAAACCGCATGACGCCGCCTTCCTGTGCCAGCCTTGCACCTGAAACGACACCATCACACACACACAACCCCTTTTACAAAGACGCGTTTTGATCTTTTAGGAGACTGACTCCCTCTTATAGTGCACTGGAGAGTGAAGATCAGAGATGAAGAAATGGAATGAAGCAAAATCAACCCCAGGTTAACGTCGTTCATCTCAGACCTGTGAATGAAGGTGGTCTTACATGTACAGGATGTGGGATTATGATCGCGATCACTGACCATCTCAAAGAGCACCGCCGCCGTTACGGCCATCCAGTGCAGCTTGATCTCGAAGGCCGTGTTGGGAGAGAAGTTGCCGTGGTAATAGCAGCTGCACCATTCTGTACGATCGCTGCGGTTGTTCACGTCCACGTCCAGAGTGACCGTCTTCTGCTCTGGGACTGTAGCAGCTGAGAGAGAGAGTGAGAGAGACAGATCGAGACAGAGGGAGAGAGAAAGAGACACACAGACAGACAGACAGAGAGACAGAGAAAACAGTGAAAGAATAATAAACAGAGGGTGAAGGGAGAGAGAGGAAAAGACAGCGTGAAAGATAGATGTGCGAGAGAGGTGAAGGAGAGAAAGAGAGAACAGACAGAGGGAGACAGATAGATGGAGGGACAGAAATATGGAGAGGAGAAAAAAAATGGAGAAAATGACATAAGGAAAGAGAAAAAGACGGAGGACAGATATGGAGGAGGAGAGGGGAAGATAGTGAGAGAGAAAAAAAGATGGAGGTGAGACAAAAAAGAGAGAGGGATATAGACAAAAGTGAGGAGGAAGAGAGAGAAAGAAGGCGATGGAGGAAAAGAAAGGTGGAGGGAGAGACAGATGGACAGAGAGGAATGGAGGGGACAGAGACAAAGAGAGCGGCGCAGTGAAAGAGAGAGAAAGAGAGGAAAAGACAGTGAGATAAACAAAGATGCCAATGGAGAAGAAAAGGAAACAAGAGGTAGTAGAAGAGAAAGAGAGAGAGAGAGAGAGAGAGAGAGAAAGGGACAATGATAACATTATGCTAATCAGCAAATAAAGGAAGCTAGCTTATAGGTTCTCCAAGCCATAGCTGAGAGAAGTTTCCAGCTGGGGCGGGGCCATGTGTAACACAGTGTTTACCCAGTAGGGCGGCGGCTTGGCTGCGTCCCCCGAAGCTGCGGCTGAACGAACTATGTCGGCTGGCGTATGAGGCGGGTCGGCTTGGCAGCCACGGCAGCAGGAAGGTGGGAAGGTCACAAGGGCGCCGCTCCTCCAGTGTGAACGCCACCTCGAACCACTTCCTCTGGAACAGCGCAAAATCGTCGAGCGCCGCTGCAGAGACGGCGTTGCTGCATGGAGCTGTGGGATAAGCACAGCGCTTACTCACGTCTAACGTTATAACAATTTCATCATATAAAACAGCGAATTATTTAAGCACCGCCCCTCATCCGTAACTCTTTCTCTCACTTTCTCTCCACAACCACTGCTGAGAACATTTTATAACATCTGACATTTTTATCATGAAGCACTCTCACCCTTCTCGTAGTCTTTGTCCACAATCCTGTAGAAGTAGAAGCCGTAGACAAAAGTGCGCATGGCCTCGCCGGATGCGTGAGTGATCAGGCCTTCGTCTAGCATTTTCTACAAAAACACCACAGACACAGTCGAGGAGTTCGTGCCACACTTTCACGATTACGTCTTTAATGAACACTCCACAAAACTACCTTAAACTATAAACAGATAACAGTATCATGTATCGTTCTACTACATCACAACACCCTGCTGGTGTCTTTTTTCCTAAATCCGCTCACCCCCAAGTGACGTATTCCTTATTCTTATAAGCGTATATTAAAATAACTTAAATACTTTAGGATATTTTATTTGTTTTATTCGGTGAGGATGTTTGTTTGGAGTCTGGATGTTCTTCCCATACTTGCGTGGGTTTCCTCCGGGTATGCTGGTTTCTTCCCACGGTCCAATACCATGCACATTAGGCTAACCAGCTGTTCTAAACTGCCTCTAAGTGAGAGTGTAAATGGTTGTGTAGGTTTTGGCCCTGCAATGGACTGGTGAAATGTTCAGGGCGTACCCCACCACCCAGGGTCGGTTGACATAGGCTCCAGCTGCCCCGCGACACGGTTTGGCGAATGAGCAAATGAATGACTTTGATTTCCCTATATAGAAACTGCACCAAAACAATTTTAGTTTAAAAAAAAAAAAATGTATATGTATGTATTTACATACATATACACACACACACACACACACACACACATATATATA
>JAOUQZ010000008.1:23056275-23073498 GCA_028564935.1 Neosilurus hyrtlii | reverse complement strand
CACACACACACACACACACACACACACACACACACACACACACACACACACACACACACACACACACACACTTTTCCAGAGAGTACATTATTCTATATAACATAAGAAAGCCTGGATAGAGATGTTGAGATGCTGGATACAGATGAGTACAGATGTTGCTTTACTTTAACTGTTTTTTTCCCCCCAGTCACTAGAGGAGTTAAAAAAATAGAAAAGTTGGTTTGAAGTCGAATTTTTTGTGTTTTTTTGCTTGGTTTAGTCAAGCTTTATTCAGTGGAACTCAGTAAAATCTTTGTAATTTTTTCTCATAAGTTCAGTCAGAATTTTATTCATTATGTTCTCAGATAGTTTCTTGATACTGTGAAGGATTTTGAAGGATAATCTCCTGGCTGTAAAAGAAATTCTCTTGAGAACTAAGATGCCAGCGCTCAGGTATTCATTTAAAATTAGGCCATAAATATTGTGATAATTTTCATAAAATTGTACTTGTAATTTCTGCCTAGTTCTTGTCTCGTGTCTGTCATATCTTCAGTCATAATTCTGTTATAATTCTGTCATAATTTTAGTTTTAATTTTCTCAGATAGTTTCATGATACTGTGAAGGAATATAAACAATTTTTTCTGGCTGTAAAAAAGTAGTAAGATGTCAATGTTTAGTTATAAATAATAAATGTAGTCCTAAGATGCCATAATTTATTCCGATTTTACTCATAATTTGTGACATAATTTCTTGCTTTTTTCATAATTTTGCTCATAAATTTTAGTCATAATTTTCTCAGATGGTGTCATAATACTGTAATAAAAAATCCTGGCGTTTAAAACAACTGGTGGAGCGAATGCACATGACACTAACTGGAACATACAGCATCACGTCAGATCCTTGTTGTTATATAACACGGCCTAACGTTGGATTATGAATCATGTGTTTAAGCTTGTGAAGTAAGAATACTTTGAAAATATATATGTATTAATTAATTTATTGTTACTGATGTATCGTATTGCAGGAGTCATTCAAGAGGCCGATTGAATTTTCTTTTAATTTAGTGATTGATTAAACCTGAATATAAAGGTTTGAACCTGATACGAACTTGTACTGCTGTTGCAGGGTAAAAATCACCCCCATTACTATTTAATTATTAAAAAATTTTCAATTAATACCCATTGATATAAATTTCACTGAAAATAATTGGAAAATATAAATGCAAATATTATTAGATAAATATAAATATAAAAATGCTGCTTTCATGCTGTATTCCAGGTGACAAAAATACAAAAATAATAACAACAGTAAAATTAAGATTCTAAATTATTATTACGACTTGCCTGGTACAATCTGGAAAATACTGTAAAACACACACACACACACACACACACACACACACACACATATATATATATATTTACATGAGAGAATAAAGCCCAAAACTGTACATGCAGTACATGCAGGTGGATGTGTGAGTGCAGTGTGGTGATTAATTCATGTTTAATTAAAAGAAGTTGAAAACCCCAAAAAGATCACCAGCACCTGAAAGAAGGATAAAGTGGGAAAGTGTACAGCGGTGGAAGCAGATCGAGGACGTGTCCCAAGTGTTGTAACTCGCCTGTGTTCCAGTTATATTCGTGTATTTAAACAGTTTACTGGATGTTTGATCATCAAACAAACCCCATAATGCACTACGACTAAACGACTCGCTGCCCGAGACGTTGTTTAGGACACAGCCCTGATCTGAGAGAGGACAGACTCATTACTTATCACACTTTCACCTCCAAACGCCACCAAAACCCTAAAGCACCAAAAGTTCCTGAAGAAACTTAGAACCATCTAGAACCTTCTGGACAGAATAAAAAAAAAAAAAAAAGTTTCATTTAGTAAAAGAAAAAAAAAAGAAGAAGAAGAGGAGGCTGCTTCATCACAGATGTAATCAAAACTCAGCAGATCACATGACCACCATCCACCCCTTCTACATTCATCTGGCGCATTAGTGTGGAACGGAATTTTTTTAGGAGAAAAAAAACAAAAACCATTGATTATATTTTCCAGACTATAAATGCACCTCAATAAATGCATCAGTTTAATTATATTAATTAGTCATTACCTTCACAACTAGAAAACTAACAACAGAATTTTAGTTATTAATATTTTTTAAATCAGTTGAATTTAGTTTATATCATGGGCAAAGAAAATGCTTGTTGCTGATTCGCTGGCTGGAAAATACATCTCCGTGTGATTTGTCAAAAGTTTTTTTTTTCTTTTCACAGTTTAAAATTAAATAAAATAGACATTGTCTTCTCTGCGGCACTCCTGAGACCGACAAAAGCATGTAATGATTTTTGTAATGACATGTAATCATGCAATCAATCAAAAAGGTTTTACCGCTGACAAGGCTCCTCTTTCTGAGACGTAACCATAGAAACAAACGTACAATAGCAGCCGACTGCTCTGAAAGTTATTATTGCTCCTTTTGTTTTATTGTTGGTACACAGCGGTGAGCCATGTGACTTTGAAGATCAAAGCCAGACAGACAGTTCTGTGGGGTTCTTCTCTAATCAAGAACAGAAATCTGACACCACCATGAGCACAGACTCAAACTGGGCAGATGGACTTCACTCTCCAGATTCATTTAGATGCTCTTTTTTTTTTAATTCAGCACGGATATAAAGAGTGATTAATACGGGATGATAAAATATAACTTCTAGATGTGTTAAACATCCACCGCCATAAACCTCACTAATAATAGGACATATATATAACAGGAGAGTGTTTATAACCTTGAAAATTTTCAACTGCAGAGAAACCGGTGGAGGACGGGGGTGCGCAAACTTTTGCACTCCGCTGTTTAAGCATAGCGTAAATACCCATGATTCCCAACATCAGAAAAAATCGATATATTCTATATCTGTAATATATCACTTCATGCAATGTTTTTCTTTCCCTCAACTTCGATATTTCAAAATTTCTTCATATATTATCTTCATTTTTTTAATAATATACACTTAAAATGTTTCATAAAAATATGACGAACATCACAAACTCTTATATGGAAGGTTTCTAAAAAAAATAAAAAAAGAAATGTGGATATTTCTGAAATGTTATCCACACAGCAGCCGATTCTGCTTTGAGGCTGGAGGTGGCTGCGAGTGAGTGTTTTGGTGTCTGTACATCAGACTCACTTGGATCCGAGTTGCTGGAACATTCATCGAAAGAGCCGCGGTTGACGGGTGTACCTGCAAAAAAAAACAAACAAACCCGGTAATGTTCTCTCAGATTTGCACAACCGCTTATAAGGGCTTAGGAACACTTCATTAAGGGATTAAGCGAACGAGCAGGTGAGCGAGTGTAGTGCACACAGAACACAGGTGTAGAGTACTGGTGTAATGTCGGTGTAGTGTACCTGTGCTATTGCTGCTGGCTGGGCTACCCGATAAATCATCGGCTCCCCCGCTGGTGTACAGTCCACTATCTGAAGTCTGAGAGAGTCCTGATCGCCTACACACACACACACACACACACACACACACACACACACACACACACACACACAGGTAAATCAACACCCTTAAGGCGGAATCCTTTTGTTGGATGTTTCGTGTGCGTATCTAACCTGCCCATTGCTTCATGATAGGCTAGTTCGAGCAGCTCAGCAGAAGTGTGGGTGGGGTCACGCCGCTCACTGCCCTGCAGTTCGGCCATGTTCTGTCGGGTCTGATGATGGATCTGAATGGGTTCACCAGACGGATCTAAAACACAAGAAACACAACTTAACTCATTAAGTGAGTGTGTGTGTGTGTGTGTGTGTGTGTGTGTGTGTTTAGGTTACACCCACCCACGGGGAAGGTGTGCATCCAGCGGCGGCGGTTGGACGTGAGCTTCATTGGCATGCGCGAGGGGGCAAAGGGATTGATGAGAGCTCTCTGCGGCGTGTATCCACCCGGGCGGACGTGCAGCGTTGACTCAGCGCTGCCTACGGTGAAGCGTCCCGGAGCACTCGAGTCCCGCTGAGACTCCACGAGCCTCTCCAACAACTCTGACACATAAACAAGCACGCACGCACACGCACGCACAAAAACACACGCACAGGGATCCAAAATAAACACTTGTTTATGTATACAACAATTCAACATCCATCGTCTATAAATTTGTCCTCTTCATTCCTCTTTATCTACCTATCCATCAGTATATCATCTATCCATTTATCGATATCCATCTGTTAATCCATCCATCTATCAACCTGTCTACCCAGCCATCCCTTCATCTATCTATCTATCATCCGTCTACCCAGCCATCCATCCCATCATTTATCCACCATCCATCTGTCTACCCAGCCATCCATCCCTCCATTTATCCACCATCTATCTGTCTACCCAGCCATCCATCCCTCCATTTATCTATCATCCCTCTGTCTACACATTCATCCATCAATTTATCTATCATCCATCCGTCTATCCAGCCATCCCTTCATCTATCTATCATACATCTGTCTACCCAGCCATCCAAAAAAAAAAATCAAAAACAACCATCCAAAAAATAAATAAAATCAATTTAAAAAATGCTAAAATATTCAAGGCCATCTACACTTTAAAGAAGCAAATAAATAAACATTAAAAAAATATTATAAAAATAAAATTAAATAATTATTAAAATACTAACTATATTAAATATAAAATAATTTCATGACTAATTATTTAAAAGCAGTTTATGTGACGTATAAAATTGGAATTTATTCAAATATTATTAAAATTGTTCCTGGTGATATTGGGTTGTATAACCTTACGTGTCACTGCACAATAACCATTAATTGATGAAGTAGGAGGCGATGAAGATGATGATGATGGTGTTTGCATGCCTGTACCTCTGGCACAGCTGGTGTAGCCGAGCGAGCTGCTGACTTCGTACTGAAGCGGCTGGCGTGGGATCAGCAGGATGTTTGAGACGTGGCCCAGGCTGTCATCAGACGCAAGGCTGCGCTGCTCGTCTGTACCACCCACGGGACGAGAAGGAGGAGAGCAGCCCCCGTAGTGTCCTCCACCCACCTCCGCCGAGCACCAGCTTTTCCTAACACTCGCATCCTTCTCTCTGTTTGACCTAAAACAGCGCAATCCATCAATTCTATAAATCAGAAAAAAACAATGATTCATAACTGAATGAACTCTTTCATGAATTTTGGAACACTACCGAAAGTTGCTGCCCCTCTGCGCTCTCGCAGGTCCAGGAAGTCGGAACACCTGAGCATCATGAGCATCGTAGTCCACCTGGATGGGAAGACTGTTCTCCGAGTCCTTAGGAGCCCCAAGAGCTTAAAATAATGAATGAAATGAGTAGAAATTAAAGTGATTCCTATGATTTAAAAAAAATATAGAGGATAAAATTATTTTTCCAAAAGAAACAACTTACAGTGTTCTTTACTGCTCTTTAACTTCTCAACATGGGGCTTGGGAATAAAGAAGGATAAAAAAAGGATGTTTACGAATCAGTTAAAGAAGGAATTTTCATAGATTTATGCGACATTTGAGTCGAATTAAACAACAATGTAGGAAAAAACATCATGGTGAGCAAGAAGGTCCCGGGTTCGAAGAGGGTGCTTCTGAGTGGAGTTTGCATGTTCTTCCTCGTGCTTGCATGGGTTTCCTCCAGGAACTCCAGTTTCCTCCCACAGCCCAAAGACATGAACACGAGGCTAACTGGCTGCTTCAAATTAACCCTAGGTGTCAGTGGGAATGGTTGCGTGAGTGTGTTGGCCTGTGATCATCTGGTGAGGTGTTCATGGTACAACCACACCCTCGGTGGTACCATAGGCTCCAGCTTCCCTGAGACCCAAGTAGGATTAAGCGGTTTGGTAAGTGAGTGAGTGAAAAAGTAAACACCACAAGAATATTGAATTTAGTTCACAAGTGTGACAACACTGAACATGTAAACCAAATGAATAAAAATAGAAACCATTGGAGTGACATCTGTCTTGAGAAAAATAAATAAAAATTCAAGCAGCTAAAAATTTTAAATAAAATTCATTATAAGGTTCAGTTATACAAGTCTTTACTGATACATATTTAAATATAGGAACTAATGAAATAAACATTACAGTATATCACCTTACTATTATTTTTTGTATTACCTTTATAAATATTTATTTAATTAATAATTTAAAAAAAATCTCAAAGTAAATGATGAGTAAAGAGCGCCATCTAGTGAAAGTCATGTGTTAAATCTTGCATCACCTCTACAACCGTTACCCCAACACCTTAAAGAAGGGATGTCCAATCTGTACCACGAATGGCCGGTGTGGGTGCAGGTTTCCATTTCAACCAAGCAGTAGCCATTTCGTGTATTTTGTCATTATTAGTATTTTATTCGTGCTAAACACCCCCCCCCCCCCTTTAGATAGATAAATAGATAGATACTTAAATAAAAGCGAATGGTTGGAGAACAAAAGGGGAACAAAAATGTAACTGATTTACGACAGGAGACTTGCTTTTTTCCCGCCAAACATCTGCAAACTAATTGCAAATTATTCGTTAATCAGTCGCGTGACTTTCGAGCGATATACGCGCTTAAGCCACAAAATATTCACTTGCATGTTGAGACAAATTTCAATCTTGAAGCAAATGTCAAAATTCGAAATAAATAATTGGGTGTGATCACCCCCAAAAACAGAGATTATAAAAAAAAAAATCATGAGAAGTGATCACTCACCTTCTGACCTGCCAGTTTAATTCTGGGAGTGAATGAGCTGCACAAGCCTTGACTCTTTGACATGTAGAAACTGTGAAAGTTTAATAAAAATAAACACTAATTTCATTTTTTCTAGGTTTATTAAGCATGGCATTTTTTTCTAGCTTTCGAGCTTATCATCATTATCATCATTATTATTATTATTGTTACTATTATTGCATTGGGAGTCTATAGAACAGAGTGATGGGGGAGTGGTGGGGGGCAGGGTGATGGGGGACAGTCGCAGTTTTGGCACAAAACCCACAAGTACTGTATGTTCACCTAGCTTCCTGTCAGCACTCTCACCTGTGATTGATCCAGTGAGGCAGATTGTAGTCATCAAGTCTGGAGTCACCGGGTACCGTTCGGTTGTGCAACTGTGGAACATCATTTCACTCTCATGTTACTGTGCTGTTGGATTCAATTGTGCCCTGAATGTGTTTATATCAGTAACTCAATTACAAACCTTAAACAGCGGGACGGCATGAAGCGGCTGCTCTCCCATACACACCAGGTCCACTCCGATTCCTGTTCACCCAAAACACGTGAATCAACACCCCGCCCACCATCAGAACCCAGAGACAACAAGGTCAGCAAAGGTCAGAAGTGAACAGGAAGATAGTACACTGAATTATATTACACTGTAATTACATTATTTAATTAAAGCAGCAGATTATTTTCTGTAAAAACACTTCATGTACAGAACAAACAAAAAAACAAGTTAATAATGTCTTCATATCACGCGAAGTAAAATTTATATTATTTCTTTTAAATATTTTTAAATGGAACTCATGTTCTAGACTTTATAAGGTGATGGACAGACAGCTAGACAGGCAGACAGAACCACAGACTGGCATTTAGACACTCATACAAACATGTGGATGGATAGACAGACATGTACAGAGACAGATAGATAAACAGACAACTGGGCGGCCAGCCAGCCAGCCAGACAGACAAACAATGAAACAGACAGGCAGAGAGACAGACAATTTGGCAACAAGCAAGACAGACAGGCAGAGAGACAAGCGGAAGAAGAAGATGATGATGATGATGATGATGATATTCACTAAATAAATAATAATTGAAAAAAGTTTTATTTATTTGTTCTTTTTTTGTGTTTTTTTTGGTAGTATACTCTCAGTTATATTTATGCCGTATGAGATTCAGGACAGGTCATGTGACTGGCCTCACCGTTGTCGATCATGCGCTGCTTGGTAAGGATCATAAGGAGCCGGTCCACTTCAAACACACCCACTCCCGGCGTAATCACCACCGACATCTGTCCGGTGCGGTCAAAGTTACGGTTGATGTAATGTTTGTCGAAAACTGCAACACAGACCGAGTCGGGTTTAAACAGCTGCGTTAAAGGGATCGACTGTCATCACTGACGTGTAGAGAACCGTCAGATTCCACCGACCGTTAAACGACAAGTTGATGGCTTCGAGGTAATTCCCCTGAGCGGCGGTGGAGTTCTGACCACAGGGAAACCCATCTGTCCCACACGGCAGAAAGACATCCATTTATATATGAACAGGATTTAAAAGAGAGAGAACATGGACCAGAGATAAGAAATTAAACACCCTGTGAGTGCATTTTTATATACATTTTTTTTATATTTATATACACCTGCTCCTTTGAGGCGCACCAGCACTGGATACTGGATAAAGAGCTTCTTAATGGTGACCAGTAGAGACGTCCACTCGTCCCTCCTCTCGTTCTGAGCCACCACTCTGCACCACAACACGGACAATTACAGTCATGAAGACAAAATTTACGTAAAATCAACACGATAAACCATCTTAATCCGTCCGTACTTCATAAGACACCCCCACATATCATTTTAAACTCGTATACGTGAGAGTGGTATGGGCTCGAACCTGTAGAAATCCTCGTAGAAGCGTCCCTCATGATCCGGCCTGATGGCTCCTCTCTGGCTCTCAGGAAACTCATCTGATGAGGGACAAATTCATTAATAACACCGTAAAGTGAACTTCAGCTGCTAATGAGTGCTGAGTAAATACAGATCCGACTCTGGAACACCAGCGACTCAATGTTTTTATCATGAATCGGTTCTAAAATAGCAACGTTTCATTTCAGCAGCGTCGGCACGGTGGCCTAGTGGTTAGCACGTCTGCCTGACCTCAAGAAGGTCCTACGTTCGGGTCCTACACAGGGCAGTGGTGGCCGGGTGGTAGGGTGCTGGCTTACTGATCCGAAGGTCAGGGGTTCAAGCCCCACTATTACCAAGTTGTCACTGCTGTCCCCCGAGTGCAGCTAACCGGGTTATAACTACTGTCTGTGGTGAGAGGCATGTAAAAGAACCACCGCTGTTTATCGAAAAAAATAAATAAACAAACAAACAAATAAATAAATAAAAGTAGACCATTGGGCTGGCATCAGCGTGTTTCTGCCTTAAGTGTTTGATTCAAATTTGTTCTCGTCCTGAATATAGGGGAAAAGTTGTTGGCTGGATGTAAAGCAGTCATTCGCTTACTCACTCCCAGGTTTGGCATGTTCTCCCCGTGCTTGCATGGGTTTCCTCCGGGTGGTCCGGTTTCCTCCCCCAGTCCAAAGACATGCACATTAGGATAATCGGCTGTTCTAAATCGTCCCTAGGATCGAGAGTGAACGGCTGTGTGTGTGTTTTGCCCAGCGATGGTCTGGCGAGCTGTTCAGGGTGTACCACGACTTAGCTTAGAGTCAGATGAAATAATAGGATGAGATAATAGGACGAGATAGTAAGATGAGATAACAGGACGAGATTTAATGCGCTCAGTAAAACATACTGTAATGAATGTTACCTAGCGACGGCCCAAAGAACCGAACATGGAGGAAGCTCACCTTGAGACTTGGCAGCGTAGAAGGTGCGAGAGAACAACACCACCGTGACCTCGTGGCTGCAGTTTTTTTCCTACCACAAGGTAAAGACATTAACCAGCAACTTCAGTTACTGTTACTGTTGAATCAACGTGCGAAAACAAGAAGAATCAACAGAAATGAACAACAGTACTGACTTTCCACTTGGTAAACAGATCCGAGAGGAAACCATTCACTGCCTTTTCAAAATAGAGATCACCTAAAAAAAAAAAATAAATAAATAAATAAAATGCCGGGTCAGAGACACGATGACAAACTGGATCGTTTTACCCATTTTTTTCCCACGCAGTAAAACAGCAGATATGTTGGAGTGTCTTTAGGCCCATAAACAGACAGGGTTAGAGTAGTCAAGTTCCGTATGATATGGGGCGGTGGTTAGCACGTCCACCTCACAGCAAGACGGACTTGGGTTCAAGTCTCAGACTCGGCGAGGGTGTTTCTGTATGATGTTCTTCTAGTGCTTGCATGGGTTTCCTCCGGGTACTCCGGTTTCTTCGCACAGTCCAAAGATATGCATATTAGATTAATTGGCTGTTCCAGACTGTCCCTAGCTGTGAGTGTGTCTGTGTTGGCCCTATTATGGACTGGCAAGCTGTTCAGGGAGTACCCTACCTTCGTCCAGAGTCGGCTGAGATACCCCCGCGACTCAAGTAGGATTAAGCGGTTCAGCAGATGAATGGATGGATGGATGGATGGATGGATAGTCAGAGTTGGCTTTTACAAGACTTCTAGTTGGTTATAAAAGCTGGGTGATACATCAGAAAATTATCACATTGCGATATGTCCACATGATGCTCATATCAGCCAACTGAATATCGTGTTGTGATTTATCAGAAATATCACTTTTGCTCCAGGAGCGAACACGTGACTGCAGTATTTTTATTCCCCATGAATATGTTAGTGAAGCTGAGGAGTTTGTATATTCGTGAATATTAAGCCTATTATATTACAGCCATTCTTCCTACTTACAAGTCCTTATAAAGACTTAAAGACACGCCCACATTTTCATGTTCTGACAGAAGACAGCCAGGACTCCATTACCATAAATGTCAAAGTCCCACATCTCACAGCTCATCTGGATGAAGATGTACACCATGGCTGAGCTGGAGCGAAACACCACCTACGGAACAGATCGTAACACATCACGCAACATTTTGGACGCACGGTAAGTTTTTTTCACGACACCGCCAAGTTTATATATGTGATTTTACTAGAGACCACCGACCAAACATCAAATTCTGTGGTGAACTCGAGAAATGAACAGCACAGATCCTTGAGACGCTTTAACATGCCCGTGGCGACGAAGTCTGAGTGGAGCGGAGCGAACCTTTTACTCCAGTGATATCCTGCCCCTTTAGGGTGAATACCACCCTAAACACCTGGCCTGGCTTCCTGCTTCGCTGCCATAGGCACCGTAAAGCATTTCAAGGGTCTCCACTACTAATGGTGCAAATGCACAAGTACACACGGCCATTAAAACACATAAAAGTCCCGATGTCGTGTTCAGTGACTCCGGAGAGTCTGTAATTCTGGCTCTTGATCCTCATATAGTATACCTCGTATTTATAACACACTGATTGTAATGTGTGTAATATCTCTTAGAGCGGTGTTACATTGCATTTATATTATTTTGCCCCTCCCGCATCCATGAACTAAAACCCATGTTCGTATCATATGAATATTTTTATGATTGTCCCCTCTATGCCGTGGGAATTATCTTTCCGGCAGCTGTCATTCAGAAGGTTGTGCTGGGGTGTGTGAAGGAGCGCCTCACCCGCGTGTCCTCACTGATGTAACCACAGGTGACCTTCTCGCCCTTAACCCACAGCTCACTCGCCTGAGCCCTTGAGGGTCAAAACAAAAAGAAAACTTGCAATTCAAGATAGACAGACAGAACGTGACCTTGAAACAAGGTCAAAGTGACCCATATACAATCCCACCCTATTAGTCCCAGAGGTGGACGTATACACCAAATTCGGGGATCCTTTTCCATTTCCTCCCAAAAGTTATCGTACTAACAAGTAGTACAGACAGATGGACAGAACCCATCTCCACAGCCGCCGCTTCGCTCACCTTCAGTGACGGCAGGAGCTAAAGATTGACGATTTGGAAGCAGTTTATAAAAATTCCGATTCAAAGATGATTTGGAAAATGGAGATACACAGAAAGGAGAAACAACGAGAAACACATAGATGACAAAATCCTTTTGGTGACTGACCTGATCCCTGCAAACTCCACTTTCTGGGTCACGTACGCACACGTGCTCACCTGCGGGAAAACGTTACTATGATACAGAACTCAGAGCCGTTTCATAAACTTTTAATTCCAACAAGCCACCTGATCGTTTCTCACTAAAACCCTTTAATAACGAACCGTAGGCTCCTCACTGCAATCGAACCGAAGTACACCGAGACCAGAATGCTGCGTTCGCACCTGATCTCTTTCCAGGGGATCTCCATCTCAGTTCGACTGCAGTGAGGAAACGATTCGACTCTGAATCGACTCACTTACAAGAAACGAATCAGCAAACGGATGGTATGTTTTGTTGCACCATTTTTTGTGGATGCAGAAAGAAAACTTGTTCTACATAAGAATAACTCATTAATGATGATTAGTGATTATTGACCCACCCAGAGTCGGTTGAGATGGGCGCCTGCTTCCCCGCCACCCCTATTACGATTTGGCGGCTTAGAAAATGAAGAAAGAATGAATGAATGAATGATTGACTCACCAGACTCTTCTTAAGCCTCCACATGTCCCCACGGCCGATGTACTGGTCTTTAAAGGTCAACTCCACCAGATCCAGTGTTACGTCCTGTTACACACACGACTCATTTACACTACAGCACTGTTCATTTCCACAGGTATTATTTAGTGAAAAGGTGCTGATTAATTTTCTAGCAAGAGCTCTGACAACAACGCTTCAGTTAATGATCCACAAGTGAAGTACATAAAATCAGAGGATAAAGCACTGGAACATAATTATCTCTAGTGAATATAAAGGTCAAGTCTGAACACCTTGCAATCCACAATGCTAATAATGACGTCTTGATACGCACGAAGCTTGAAGGCCTGTGCAACGGTCTGGTCCACACTGATCGTCTCTGAAAAACAAACCAAATATATATATTAATAAAAATATAAAAATAGGGTGATCATCACGCACCTTGTATAGAGATGTAGATTTGACATCGGAGTGGCGAAGCCATGATATCACCTATCAGCGGTTGTGTTTTTGCTTGATCTGACATGAAATATCACAGTAACACAAGTGCAAGTGCAGCAGCGTCGATATGTTCATCGGAAAAAGTGTTTAAGCATCAAGTTGCTGGTTTGGAACGTCAAGAAAAACCAACAGCGCACGTCCGTTATAATAGAATAGAATATAATTTCATATAATAGAATATTTTTCTGGGGGAGAGTAATATGGAGAACAATAGGCACACAATAATCGGGTCACGTGGTGTGACGTCATCGTCAGCTGAACAAGGAGGTTATTGTTGGTTGGCTATCGTTTTTTTTTTTTTTTTTTTCCAGACCTTACTTTCAGCTCCGTCCTTACTAACAGACTTCAGGCAGAGATTTCTTGACACAGACCTACCGCTCGGTTAATAAACAGTTTTTATTGAACCATGTTTATCAGGTGCTCTATTATTTGTAAACCAAAGGAATTTTTTGGAGTGAAAGAGTGATGAGTCATGGCTTCGTACCTTTCTGCAGGTCTTCTTTCAGGCTTTTCACCTGGAGCAGGAGTGGGCTACAGAGACAAGTCACTATTATTTAACTTTTCACACCAATAATTATACGATTCCTTTTTTTAAAAACATTTTTACTGTTATTAAAGGAGATGAGTGAATCCACAACACATTACAACACACACCAGATGAAAGACTTTCTTCTTCCGTCTCACCTGTACTCATCATTGGGGTGCGCGATCTCCACAATGTCCCCCAGCTTCACCTGAGGAAACACCTTCGGGTTCATCATCAGCTCATCGTCTGAAAGAGAGCGAGGCGTAATGATCACATTAAACTTCCAATCTACCAGGAGTGGGTCTGTGTAAACAATCAGTTAGGTGATATGTTCCAAAAAAAAAAAAGACAGTAAATGTCACTCTGACCAATCAGAAGGTAGATGTGCATGAAGGTCTGGTGCGAGTGTAGTGCAGGAACTCACCGCTTCCTCCAAAGCCCTTCTTATGGACCACCAGCTTGTAGGTTTTAGTTTTGGATGCGACAGTCATTTTATCTACAGTTTTCAGAAACTCCACACATCAGAACAAACATCAACCACCACTGGGTTCCGGCTTCTCGTCCTAGTCGCTCTTCTTTTAATTTAAAACACACACACACACACACACGCACGTCCTCTTAGTGGCTTTTACTTTCATATAAAATGGGTGACATGAAGCAGATGTCGTCATGCTGCTTTAGATTTCCCATGTTAGGTAAAATACAGTACGGATGTTAAGTCCATGACAGAAAATTTCAAAGTAAAAACTAATACAGGGCTGTTTCAGCTTTTATTTCTTAGATCGTTGTTGCTCCTTCCTCCTGAGAGAACCGAACCGCACCAGTACTTTAGCTTTGCTGTCTTTAAACCCACTTCTCTTGAGACTCTTCCTCAGCCCTGCTCGAAAAGCCGACTGTGACCAAGTCTGAGGTTTCTGGCTGATGTCTCGTCATTTTGCTTCAGAATCTCGTCTAATTTCAGAAGTGTACCAGTCCCTTTTCCCAGTAAACCTTCCCAACAACATGATGCTGCCGGCTCAATGCTTCACAACTGGAATGATATTCTTCAGTTTAAAACCCATTTTCCTCCATGCAGATCACTGATCATTACAGCAAAACATTTCCATCGATGTTTCAGAGGAGCAGAGGACATTCTTCCACTCACCAAACACTGATAATAATCTGCGACCTTCAGGCTCATGGTTTCCTGTAGTAGGGACTTCTTCTGTGCAGGAAAGACTTTCAGGACATGGCGATGGAGGATTATCTTAACAATCTTGATGTACATTCTTTTACTAGTTCCTTTGATTTTGATCTTAACTTTTCTGAACTAACTTCCCTCCTGGGAGCTGGTGCTGTGTGACCTCTGATGAGAACACAGTAGACACTTGGAAATCTGTACCCCGGAGGCGTCGATTGTTCTGTTAATGTCTCTTGCCATGAGATCCGGAGAGTGCGTGGGACTTTCTTCACAATACAGCGCAGTCACTGGGAGGATGTTAGAATATGTTCCTAAAATAGATCCTAAAAATTTGATGGCAGTGTGTGTAGGGAAAAAAAACGAGTTTCGAAGGCCTGGTTCGATTAATGTTCTTGCCGATAATCCATGATTTGCTTTATTGCAAAAACTCAGAAAATGATACCAATAAAGTCAGATCTCTCCACTCATATACATCTGAACAAATGAGGTCCTTTTTTATCTTATTTTAACAAAAAAAAATGCAATTTTATATACTTAAAAAACATGTCCAAGTAACTACTGACTTGCCCAAAGAAATATCTGGAAACATTAGACATGGAGATGGAAGTAAATAAACAAATAAATAAATATAAAAACATATGAGAGTAAATATTTTTATAATTGAGGGGTGAACTTTTGGGGCTCATCTGCAAAGTTAGTTTCCTTTTATTTACTTTATTTTACATTTATTTAAGTATAAAAGTACGTCCTTTAACACTACAAACAAATTCTCTCAAAGCTGCAAAGTAATAACAAAACTAGGGCTGAATTACAAATAACCCCTTATTTATTCTCTAGTGCCCTACATAGAGTACACGAGCGCGCTATCAAAGACCCTAAGTAGTGCACTGTTAAATAATGTATTAGGCGTTTGTAATTCGGCCCAATAGCAAACACTGGGTCGTCAGAAAATTTGATTATTCTACTTATTATTTTAAAAACTCCATTAATCTCACCACTTGTTCTGCCCAGGCGTCATTCACTCTTTATGTTGTGACTCATGTCGCAACATCAGCTTCCGAATTGTTCCATTTTTCTGTTTTTAAAGCTCCTCTGTCCACTTGCTACTTTCCATAACAAACATCGCTCTTCTTCTTCGCCGCAACAGCGCCTTAATGTAAATGTGAATCGCGCCCTCTATCGGACAGGAGAAGAACTGCAAACATTGAATTTAAAATTAACTTACTGAAAATGTTATTATTGGATCCTATCTCAGCCAACACTGGGCGAAGGCGGGACCCACCCTGAACAGCTCGCTAGACCATCGCAGTACAAATACATTCATTCATTCATTTTCTAAAACGCTTAATCCCAATTCGGGTCTCGGGGAGACCGGCGCCCATCTCAGCCGACTGTGGGCGCGGGTGGGGTACATCCTGGACAGTCCATCGCAGGGCAGTGCAAATACAAAATATTTTTAAAATTGAATAATCTGAGAGTAAAAACAATTTTAACTTTAAGTATTTATGACGGTTACTATATATTCAGTAGTACGTGCTATAAATGTTACGCAATCTATGTGATACATTTATCTATTTTAGGTTAACTCTGTTCCCATTTTCATTTTAATTTTGAATAGGGAAAAAAATATTTAATGTTTTTTTTAAAAATAAGTTTATATAGTCTGTATTTTTTTTTTAATTCCTCATTATAAATGACAAATATTTGAAAGAAAATTAAAAAAACACACTGCAAGAGAAATAGTATTTTATTTAATGGTGTAAAAAAGTATTGATTAAACAATAAAATAATTAAATAATGCAAATTTGTGTTAAAAACTGTTACAGACTTAATTTCTTAATCGATTAGAATTAAATACTGAATTAAATTTCTGTTCTGTTACAGAGGCGGTCGGTGTAACACTCCTCCGCTCTGATATTATATGTTTATATTTTTTTTATTTCCCTAATGGCAGTGGTTAAAGATGCACAATACTGAGAGAATAAACACCATGATGGATCCCCCTTCCACTCAGAGCAGGTGCTGTGTGAGGAACCACTCGTCTGGACGATATGTCTGTGAGTTTCTGGGGTTTTATCCCTTTTAAATTCTCGAGCTGATCTTTCTGTGGTGTTCCGTCTAATCTACTGCAGAACCGGATCAGCAGCAGCTCTTCCTCACTGCCGTCACCTCAGCAGCTGCTTGTGTCTCGTTCACTTCTGCAAAGATAAATACCAGCACATCTGACTCGTACTTCACTGCGGTGCTGTTTTAATTCCTTCTACCTCGAGAAAACAAAACGAGACCATTTAATCCTCTTAGGGTCGCAGGCAGACTGGAGCCTATCTCAGCCAACACTAGGCAAAGCTGGGGTACACCCAGAACAGCTCGCCAGACCATCGCAGGCCAGCAGACACACAACCATTCACACTGACACCTAGGGGCAAATTGAAAGGAACAGTCTAATTTGCATGTCTTTGGACTGTGGGAGGAAACTGGAGTACCCGGTACTCCACACTGAAACGTCCTCTTCAAGCCTGGGACTCGAACCCAGGGCCGAGGATAAAATTATTACAAATGAAACAGATAACTAAACAAAAATCCTAAAAAGTACACAAATAACAACTAACAAACAAAAATAAAACACCCACCCACACACACACACACACACACACACACACACACACACCCACCCACACACACACACACACACACACACACACACACAC
>JAOUQZ010000008.1:23040952-23051980 GCA_028564935.1 Neosilurus hyrtlii | reverse complement strand
GATAGATAGATAGACAATAGATGGATGGATGTTTGGATGTATGGATGGATGGATGGATAATGGAAAGATGAATAGATGATGAATTGATGAACGATAGATGGATAAATGGATGAATGGATGGATGGATGGAAAGTAATAGATAGATAGATAGATAGATAGATAGACAATAGATGGATGGATGTTTGGATGTATGGATGGATGGATGGATAATGGAAAGATGAATAGATAATGAATTGATGAACGATGGATGGATAAATGGATGAATGGATGGATGGATGGAAAGTAATAAATAGATAGATAGATAGATAGATAGATAGATAGATGGATAGACAATAGATGGATGGATGTTTGGATGTATGGATGGATGGATGGATAATGGAAAGATGAATGAATGATGAATTGAACGATTGATGGATGGATAGATAATAGATGGATGGATGGTGCATGGGTGAATAGGTGGGTGAGTAAATAAAGGAACGATGGATAACAGATGGGAGGATGGATGAAAGGGGGGATAGTTAATAGCTGGATGGATGGAAGGATAATAGTTGGATTGATGGATGGATGAAGGATTGATGGATGGATAGATTGATGGCTGTGAAAACTTAACTTTAAAAGTATGGCTACTGCAGGGCCAACACACACAACCATTCACACCAAGGGGCAATTTGAAACAGCTCATTAATCTAATGTGCATTTCTTTGGACTGTGGGAGGAAACTGGAGTAACTGGAGGAAACTCACAAAAGCACGAAGAGCACCTGCAGTCTCCTCAGAGAAACTTTACTCTAATAACTCTATTCACACCTCAGAAGAGTTCAGGTCACGGGGAGGCTGGCGCCCATCTCAGCCGACTCCGGGCGAGGGCAGAGTACACACTCTGTGGGACGTCCCACGTAATTGGCTGACCACTTAACGATATGGACTCTGTGTCCCTCTGTTAATTTGTCACAATTTCTTTTCAGTGCGTCATAAGACCCACACACTTTGTGATGATGTCACAGAAAGGGGCGCAACCACCCTGGGACATCCCACCTGCAGTGCTTTACTCGATTCTTCTAGTCTAATAATTATTCAGACTTAGAGAGTTAAGTTTGTTTGATTTGTGTGATGCCGTTACCTGAAATCCTCATCGGCGGCATATGACATCACCTCCCAAAGAAAAAAAAAACTCACAAGAAAGCATTTGCATAATCATTTTTAAATTTTATTTATTCATTATTGTTCTTTTATACTTTGTTTTAAATATATGTCTGTTTGTTTTCAGTGGACATCGTGTAAAGTCAAGCCTGAAGCCCTTAGCACGGGATGGTTGCACATCATCGTAGCTGACGAGGAGAAGGAAAAGGATGAAGAAATGAAGGAGAAGAAAAAGGAGCGTGGTCCTGTTTTTCTGCCGATTTTTTTTTCTCACAAACAATGCACCTCACATACTATTTACACACCATACCGAGAACAACGTCCACTCAAAGTGACGGCAGAACAAAGAGGAAGGTCTCGTTTTCTTATATAAGACTTCTTTTTTTTTTTTGCTCATATACTTTTTAAAAATCCTTTTTGGTGTCTTTTTGTTTTTAATTTTTGTCTATATTTTTTTTTTTTCTTTTGTTGCAATTACCAGCATGTCTTTCATATACCGGATCCAAGTGTGAATAGGATCCAAGTTTCCAACTCTGCTTATAGTTCTCTTTTCAATAAATACCTCTTGAAAAACAGCTGTACAAGTGTACACAGTGTTGCTGATTTTAATGTGTGCGTGTGTGTGTGTGTGTGTGTGTGTGTGTGTGTGTGTGTGTGTGTGTGTGTGTGTGTGTGTGTTGGTGGGTGTGTGCGTGTATGTGTGTGTATTTGGGAGTATATTTGTAAAATAAAAATATAAGTAAACAATTCAAATTATCAAAATTACAAAGTAACAAAATCATGCATATTTGAATGTTTGACAATTTTTTTAAAGTAAAAACCAAAATGGTTTTGGACGGGTCTGTTATTTATTTACACTTACATTGGCACTATTCATGTCTCTTTTTGGAAAGTGGAAAGAATTTTACAAAATATTTAATACTCACATGTAACACTCTTGAAAAATTAGACGTTCGCTCTCAAACTAGCCTCAAAGCACGACCTAATTCAGACGAAAAAAAATCCCAAACGAAATCCTAAACACCATTTCCCAGGGGTGATATAAGCGCTAACGTGTAAAAAGCTGCATTATTTCAGCATTGGCAGTTTTCGTCTTTGGAAGGAAATTAAAGAAAAAATGTTTTGTTTGTTTGTTTTGTTTTGGTTACTTATAATTTCTCAGGATTTTTTGTCATCTTGCTTGTGTAGGTCACATCTACTTCAAAATGGTCATTTACGTAAAAGAAAAAAACCATGAAGCTCTTTAAAAGAATCGCTAAAAACCTTCTAAAGTAACGTTATTCAATTCATGGAAATCGAACAGCCTGAAAGGATAGAACAGAAGAAGAGAAGACAGAGGACAGAAAACAGCGAGGTCTTGCTCTATCTTAAATGTTTCTTAAGCCAGAAAGCAAGTGGTTGGATTAAGATCTTCTTAAGGTACCAGTATTTCCATGTCAAACAGGTACTTGACAACTGATTCCAAGTTGTCTTTGTGTAAACAAAAACCAAAAGTGTATGTTTATGTATCTATATGTTCATGAATTCAGTGCAAACACGTTTACCAAGGATTCAAAATTCTTAACCATTAACTTTTCATGGTTAATAACTTGAGCAAGGTGGCAGCAGCTATCCTGTCCCAATTATCACCATGGTTCCATGGCACTATAACAAGTAAGTGAGTGAGTGAGGCCAGATATATATATATATATATATATATATATATATATATGTATCCCCTTCCTACCCACCCAAACCCATCCCCTGGTCCTAGCACAGGCCGATGTACTTAAGGTTATTCTGGATAATCACGTCCGTGACGGCGTCGAACACGAACTGGATGTTGCTGGTGTCAGTGGCGCAGGTGAAGTGTGAGTAGATCTCCTTTGTCTCTTTGTTGCGGTTCAGGTCCTCAAACTGGCGTTGGATGTACACGGCCGCTTCCTCGTAGGTGTTCTGGCCCTTGTAGTCAGCAAAGCAGACGGTCAGTGGGATGCGCTTGATCTTCTCAGCCAGCAGGTCCTTCTTGTTGAGGAAGAGGATGAGTGATGTGTTGGTGAACCAGTTGTTATTGCAGATGGAGTCGAACAGACGCAAACTCTCTGCCATGCGGCTCTGTAGGAGGTGAACATAAAAAAGGAGAAGATAAGAAAAACAAAACCAACATACAGAAACAAAAATCCGAGAGGACCAGAAAAAAAAAATCCACTGAAGAAACGTTGAGACATGCCCCAAGTTCTGATCCATGCTCCTTCATAACTTAAAGATAGACTCGGTCTACCAGGCCACACTGCAACACTACAGCATTTCCTTTTCTTCCAAACTCTTCATTTAACTTGCCACTTAATTATCAAGTTGGGTGTGAGGTGAGACAGAACTGTGAAATGCAAAAACAGAGAGCTGTGGACCCTCCAGGTTTTTGGAATTCTTTCACTTTTTGAATACTAAAGAAACATTAGCTATTTTTTTAAACGAGTCTCAATACCTGGAGTCTGGAGCTTATTAGTTGAAGCCTCGGTTCACTCTCATTACTGAAGAGTCTTCCCAGATAGCACACACAAACAGGCACACATATACACAAAACTAACCAATGTTGACAGAAATTGCATCTCAGCAATGTCATATGCATCTTATAAGCTAAATAGGCAGACATTGACTTTTTTATTCGTGCCCTTAATAAAAATTATGAGCCATTTATTTATTCTTTGTTTGTAGTTTTAGAAAAGTTGAAATATTGATTAATGTGTTGCACAATTAATCATGTTAAAAATAGGCTCCACTAATCACAGGAGTTGACAGTTGTGTGAAGAGAACTTGAGCTGAATCTGATTATCACCTTGCAACAATGTGGTGATTATATAAATCATCAGTAAGAGGGGGTGAAGTCTTATAATCCTAACAGATTCAAATCACACATTATAATCAAAAATGACTGAAAACAGCAGATGGTAAAAAACAATGATGTCTTCCTTCTATCTTCACAGTTAGTTGCCAGTGGACGTAAGGATGCTATTTACTCATCTGCTCTAATATAGATGTGCTAGCTGGACCTCACTAGTCAATGTCTCAGTCTGGAGCACGCTAGTCTTGCCTTGGGGGTCAATACTCAAAGTCTTGGTCTGGGGTCATTACTTAAAGTCTTGGTATGGGGCAATTTACTCAAAGTCGATCTGGGGTACTTTACTTAAAGTCTTGGTCTGGGGCAAATTACCCAGAGTCTTGGTCTGGGGGTCATTAATCAAAGTCTTGGTCTGGGGTCATTACTCAGAATCATGGTCTGGGGTCATTACTCAAAATAATGGTCTGGGGGTCATTACAAAAAGTCTTGGTCTGGGGTCATTACTCAAAGTCTTGGTCTGGGGCACTTTACTCAAAGTCTTGGTCTGGGGGTCATTACCCAAAATCTTGGCGTGAGGCACTTTACTCAAAGTCTTGATCTGGAATACTTTACTCAAAATCTTGGCCTGGGGCACTTTACTCAAAGTCTTGGTCTGGGGTCATTATTCAAAGTCTTGGTCTACAGCACTTTACTAAAAGTCTTGGTCTGGGGCACATTACTCAGAGTCTTGCTCTGGGGCACTTTCCTCAAAATCTTGCTTTGGGGTTATTACTCAAAATCTTGGTCTATAGGTTATGACTCAAATCTTGGTCTAGGAGTTATTATTCAAAATCTTGGACTGGCGTCATTATAAAGTCTTGGTCTGGGTTTTCAGGCTCATTTTCAATGCTTTGTTCTGGGGATCATTTTACATGCTTGGGGGCTTTTTTCTGAGAGTCTTGATCGGCTGGCTTTATTAGTTGCTGATCTGGTATTTACTACTACCAGATTCTTGGTCTGTGTCACTTATCCGAGCTGTGTCACTAATCCTGATATTATTATTCATTCATTCATTTTCTGAACCGTTTAATCCTAATTAGGGTCAGCCTGGCACCCATCTCAGCCCACTCTGGGCGAGGGCAGAGTACACCCAGCTCACCAGGCCATCGCGGGCAGAAACATGCCGACAGCAAACCAATGGCCTATTCTTTATGAAAGTCAGCAATGGTTCTGTTACATGCCTCTCACCACAGACAGTGAGAGACATGGCCAACCTTTGATAACCCAGTTAGCTTCACTGGGGGGACAGCAGTGACATCCCATGGATAGTGGGGCTCGAACCCCCGACCTTGCAATCAGTAATCTAGCACCCTATCACCGGGCCACCACTGCCCCCTGGTATTATTAATTCTAGATTTTTCTAATAACTATTTTCTTCTGGGACTTATTGGATTTGGATTCTTGCTCTAGATTTAGTATTCTTTGCTTTAAGCACATAGCTCTAAGGCAGAACCTCCCAACTTTGTTCTTGAAGATTACTAGTGATCTGGGGTTAATTACTAATAGTCCTGGTCTCATTACTCAGGTCTGGTTTATGGTCTGAGTTTTGCTTCTCTTGATCTTGGTTTCATTACTCAGGCCTGGGTCTTGTTATTCAGCATCTTGGTTTACGTCTCCTTACTCAGAATCTTGGTTACTGTTGGCATCTCTAATCACTATCACTTCTCACAGGGAAGACACGCATCAAAACTCTTCTCTTTCCTGGCACCTAGGTGGAGAAATGAACTTCCTTTGGATGCCAGAAAAACTGTTGAACCTTAAACGAAAACTTACATCTACACTAAGACGTCTATTTAAATCCTTTGCCTTGAGTATATTTTTTCACATTGTTCTACCTTTCTGCAACAGGGGTGCAGCTCAATGGCATTCTTAGTCCCTGACCTAGTGAACCAGCACGAAGATGCGTTTTGATAGATAATACAAAGCACTTTTGTAAGTCACTCTGGATAAAGGCATCTGCTAACTGTTGTAAGTACCTCAGAAGTGGGTATCTGGTCTGGGTTTCATTATTCAATGTTTTGGTCTGGGTGTCATTACTCAGTGTCCCAATCTGGGCATCATTACTCAAGGGTGGATTTCTGGTCTGCGTCTCACTACTCAAAGTCTTGGATTCAGGCTCATTACTAAGAGCCTGAGTACTTAGAAAATTGGTGTTGGTCCTATTAGTCAAAGTCTCATTAGTGTTGGTCTTTGTGTGTATCATCTCGGTCTCGGTCTCACATGTCCTAAGTTTTAATATAGGTATCATGTTAAGGTACCTGGTCTGGGACTTGAACTGAGCATCTTAAGGCCATTTCACATTAGATAAAATTAGAGAAAAAAGTGAAACGTATACCAAGTCAGATACAAATTTTGTAATATTTTGCCTTCTGTTTCATGCTTGTCTTGTGCTATAATCGTCAGTAATGTACTGAGTGAAATAATGGACTTGTAGTGAAGAAAATATAGGCATACTCAACAGATATTGAAAGTTTGAGGTGCACCCATTACTGGAATGGAAAAACAGTAGAAAGAGTTTAATAATCTC
Source organism: Neosilurus hyrtlii (assembly GCA_028564935.1). Classification (NCBI taxonomy): domain Eukaryota; kingdom Metazoa; phylum Chordata; class Actinopteri; order Siluriformes; family Plotosidae; genus Neosilurus; species Neosilurus hyrtlii. Next base: position 23,045,457 of record JAOUQZ010000008.1, on the reverse strand, counting down.
TGTCACAATGCTGGGATAACAGAGGCTGGATACAATTGCTGACTTAAAACATTTCATTCAAATTCATTCATGTATTCATTTTTTGAACCGCTTAATCCTAATTAGGGTCGCGGGGAGGCTGGTGCCAATCTTAGCCGACTCTGGGCGAGAGCGGGATATACCCTGGACAGCTTGCTAGGCCATCGCAGTATTTAATACAAATTTAGGCAAACAAAATCTAATACACGGTTAAAGTTTATAAATAAGGGACAGGCAGGGGTCGAGCAATCAGGCATACAACATGACAGAGATGATCAGGGTCAAGGAAACAGGCAGGTATGATACCTGAAAACACTATGGCATAAACTAGGCACGTACTCAAAAACAGTGGGACAAAATGACTCATACACAGAAATAGCAATAATAAAACAATGGCTTAATGACTGGCAGAAAGATACACAAAACAATACTTCAGTTCCACTTAACAAGTCCTTAAATACCCCTCATGATCAGGGCATACATCCATTGCAGACTTGGACCTGTAGTCTTTGCGCAATTATCCTGGAAGTAGCAACTGACAACACCAGATGAAGTGCACTGCGAAAAGGAAAGTGCGATGTAAGGATCGCGGGACAATCTCATTCTAGAGCTGAAGTGGAGAGATGGGATGCCTGGCAACAAGAAATAAAGCAGCGCTCACCGTCTTGTGTGTTTATGGGTGAAATGTACCGGACGTTGCTCAGCTCCCAGATGTGAGTGACTCCAAACCCAGTGTATCCTTCATTTGATTGGCTGGGTAACAATTTTGTTCGATTCCAACAACACTAATCCGATTTAGACTTTTTTAATGCCTCCAATTTTTTTCTTGATGCCTAAAAACTAAAACAATACTCATCTAATGACCTGCGTGATATTTCATCTGAAAATTCAGACTGTGCACAAGGGCCTTTAGTCTGGCATTTATTGCTTAATCTAGGTCTGGATGTCAATACTGCTGTTTTGATCTCTGTATCACTGTTCCAGTCTCCATCATGTCTGGATCTCATTATTTAGTATCATGGTCTTCTTCAAAACCTTAATCTGGGTCTTTATTTATAGACTCAACAAAACTGCAATCTTTTTACAGTGTTTTAAATAGAATCTCCTACTTGGTAAATGAATATGCATAACAGAAATACAGAACTGCAACTTTCTTCCCTTTAATTATCCTGTTTGTTGAGGATTATTTCCAGTCGGATTCTGTGCTATCTGAGCCAATCTGTAAAGCGTTCTTGACTTAAGCTTTGTTAAATGCACACTTACAAAGAAAACCTGTTTAGCGTTATTTTAAACTCTCAGTGTCTGGGGCCATGTTAAAGAAACATGCCGAGTAGGTTAATTTATCCTTCTACCATTTCTCTGCCTGTCCTGTGCTGTTTAAACTGCAGAGAGAGAGAGAGAGAGAGAGAGAGCGAGAGAGAGGGAGAGAGAGAGAGAGAGAGAGAGAGAGAGAGAGCATTCTCTGCGTTCTTCCTCACAGTTTTCCTCATAAAGCATACACGAAACTGAATCTTATGAAACCCTCTCACTGATATTAGCTGACGGATTCCGTAATGACTCCACTACTGTAGATTCTGCTGAATATCTCAGAAAGATGTTTTTCCCCCTTTTCTTTCTTTTTTTCCCCTCGCAGAAGCATTAGTGGGATTAGCTGATCTGTTAAAATAGTCAGATTTATTCAGCTGACTTGTCACGTTTCGAGGTCAGCATTAACAAAACGGTTTAAACCGCCATCAAGGCCAGCAGGGCCATGACAACTGAGAAAAGAAGGAAATTTTGAGTTACGATTAAATCAACAGAAAGTGAAGTGCAACAGAAAGTCTGGTACACCCTTAACAGCTCGCCAGACCATCACACGGCAACAAACACGTCACCAATCACTCCTACATTCACGCCTAGTGTCAATTTGGAAAAGCGCATTAACCTAATGTGCATGTCTTTGGACTGTGGGAGGAAACCAGAGCACCCGGAAGAAACCCATGCAAGCACATGGAGAACATGCAAAGTCCACAGAGAAAGAGCCCGGGACTCGAACCCAGGACCTTCTTGCTGTGAGGCGCCACCGTGTCGCCTCAATATTGTAATAGATTTTTCATTTATCTGTTTGAATTTGAGGAGATAAAACTTTGATGTTCCTCTATAGACCTACAGGTGGCGCACTCCAAACTATTCACACAATGGCCGGCGACACAGCATCTAGTGTCGTAGCAGTGAATTATTCACAAACAATAATATCGCATCGGGTGGTAGCTGGTGATTCCTATACCTAATGACAAGCCACTTTGTTTGTTTGTTTAATTATGAGAAAGAGACGATTAACATTGATGCAAATCAGACGATGAACATTGATGCAAATCAGCTTTACAGAATAGAACATTTGAATAAAACTCATTATCAATTATCTGCTTTTATTATTATCTGTTATCTATATCACTGGAGCCAATCCCAGCTGACTTTGGGCAAGAGGCGGGGTTTACACTCTGAACAGGTTGCCAAGATTTCACAGGACTAAGACAGATGAAAACGGTTCACACTCACATTTACCCCTCAGGGCGATTTACTGAATTCATTTGACCAAATGTGACCTAAAGGAAACTGGAGAACCCAGAGGAAACCCACACGAGAACAGGGAGAACAGGCAAACTATAGAGACGCCATCACCGAGCCCGGGACTCAGACCCGGGACCTTGTTGCTGTGGGGGGGGTGATGGCACCATGCCGCCACCCATGTATTGGAATATATTTCATTAAAATCTCATGTTTTCTGCAGAAATGTATTAAACGGGTTCATACATTACAGCTGTTCGTATTATTGATGCTGTCAATCAAAATTCATCTTGGCATTGTGGAAAAATTGGCCGTGAGCTTAGTACAGATGGACACTGTCCAAATGAATGCAGGAGAGAAAAAGAGAGACAGAAAGAGAGAGAGAGAGAGAGAGAGAGAGAGAGAGAGAGCGAGATGGTAAAGATGCTGTGCAATTATATTAACGTTATATAACTGACTTCTTTCAAATATTTATCAAATTGACCCTCTAAAAGCAGAAGCCTGGCTCTGGATGCTTGCTGAGACACAAACGTTCCCGAAAACAACATGAAGAAGCCACAGAAAAGCACCATGTACAGTGATAGTGTGTCTAATGAGCGCAATTTGGCTGTTGATTCGTTTACATTTCAACATGGCACTCTATCTCCACTCAGGATATTAACCTGTGTTTCTCCTGCCCTGCTCAGAGCCTTATCTAATTCAATTATTCACCTGCACATGTGCGATTATCATGCCGCGTTTCCAAAGTTAATGCCCTAAATAACAGTGACATGGAGCAGGATACCAACAGCATCAACAAAACACACAGATTCAATGAAAGCGTTTCAGATTCAAAGCGTTTCAGTGTCGCAGTCCAGAGCAGAGCTGAAAATGAGTCATTATGCACCTGCAGCACAAAATCAATGTCCCTGGGGTGTTTTACTCAGGTTTGTGCTAAAACAGGCTTAAATACAATACAACACAGTGTTATTTTACATCCCTGATATTCCATTTCAGTGAGAATGTACTAGAATTTCATTTTGTAGTCCACTGGATCTGTGTCTTGTGAAAGCTGAACAGTCCCTTGCTGTTTGTGTTTTATAGCTTAAGGCCTGCTATTCACACGTAGCTGCAGGTTTTCTTTGTCACCTCGCTGATCAAAAGAAAAAGTAAAAAATACTCGAATGGCTTCTTGGGTGGTCTGATGCTCATGTACGCAGCGTTAGGAACCAAGACAGCAACAAGACAGAATAATACAGACTCACAGACCATGTAACGTAAGTACAGTATATAAATTGTTTGATTATGTGTGAACATGATTAACGCAGAGGTTCAGGGCTCTAGAAGAGGTGCTCATGCTGCACCCCAACTTCGCCCAGAGTCGGCTGAGACAGGCTCCAGCCTCCCCGCGCCCCTAGTAGGATTAAGCGGTTCGACAAATGAATGAGCGACTTAAAACATCACCGGAATTTTACACAGGTCCTTAAAGTAGATAACGAGAAATCATTCATTCATTTTCTGAGCCGCTTAATCCTAATTAGGGTCGGAGGGAGGCTGGTGCCCATCTCAGCCGATTCTGGGCGAGGGCGGGGTACGCCCTGGACAGCTCTCCAGGCCATCGCAGGGCAACACACACACACACACACACACAATCGTTCACACTCACACTCACACCTAGGGGTGATTTGGAACAGCCAATTAGTCTATTGTTCATGTTTTTGGATTGTGGGAGGAAACAGGAGTACCCAGAGGAAACCCATGCAAGCACAGGGAGAACATGCAAACTCCACACATAAGCGCCCCGAGCCCACTGCGCCACTGTGCTGCCTAACAAGAAACCAATTAAATGAATAAAAAAAATTATATCTAAAATGCTCATTACTACACGCACACACACACACACACACACACACACACACACACACACAGACACACACACACACACACACACACACACACAC
>JAOUQZ010000008.1:23007401-23035011 GCA_028564935.1 Neosilurus hyrtlii | reverse complement strand
CTTTTGTCTAAAAGGGCTCCTAATAAAAAGAAGTAAAAAATGACTTCTCTATAATTTTTTGGTGAAAATGTATTGAACAATTCTATTGTAGGCAACGAGAACCAAAAAAATAATTCCGACAAGAATATTGACGTAAAAGTATGGATAATAAACAAAAACACTAAATTGAAAGGTTTCGCAGATTTATTTTATTTTTTTTTATATTTGCATAGCATGAATGAACTTCAAATCATATGGAATGGTTTAGAGAGTGAAGAAATAAAAAAATATATATATGTGAACACTATGCCTGAAGATTAAATGGTGAAATCAAAGTAAAAGGGGGTCATGCTAAATATTGACTTTTTTTCTGAAAAAAAAAGACTGTTATTTTTGTTATTATTATATATTGTTGTTTGTTTACTTATTCTCATCAATTTGATCCAATATTACATGAAATAAATACTTGGTTTCTGATTTATCTTCATTTTGTTAAGTTGTATAAGTGTATTGTATTTTTTAATTCCTTCACTTGCTAAACCATTCCATATGCATTGCCGTCAGCGTGCTTCTGCACTGCGATGGCCTGTCCACGCCCAGAGTCGGCTGAGATGGGCGCCAGGCTCCCCGTGACCCTAATTAGGATTAAGTGGCTCAGAAAATGAATGGATGAATATATATATATATATATAATTTTTTTCCTGGTCTCTCTGAATTTTTTTGTCTATTATAAAATCCAGCCATGGTTGTGAGTCCATTCATGCTACATAAATCTAGTAACTGTTTATTAAAAAAAAAAAGTGCCTCCAACAATGATGTGGTTTATCTTTGCCTTAAAAGGAAAGAGAGCCATAAGCAGTCTGTCTGACTCGCCCGGTATCCCTTAACAGCACGCACTGAGCCTCTCTCTCTCCTCATCATCTATCTCAGTGATGTTCATGTGCAATTCTGGAACCTTCATGTATTTTGTATTTTTTTTTTTTAAATTATATAGTTTATAGTTAACATAAAGTATGTTAAGCTGCCATTCTGTGATCGGAAATATCTTCGAGGATAATTTATTTGAGTATTTTAGTTTTATGATGTGATACTGTTGCTGTACACTGTACACACTGGGGTGTGTAATTACTTTAACTCTGTGCAGAAACATTCTGATTACGAATAGCACATCAGCACTGAATGGCTCGTGTCGTATTATTTTTTTCTACTGCAGCATCTGACCCCCCAACCATAAACCATAAGCCACTCGAACTGCCTGCAATCAAAAACTCAAATGGCACAACCAACTTAGCGCAACTCTGCCCTGAGCTACTGTACATCCTGAACTTTCTCCACAGTTTGTCAGATCTCGGCCCGTGTGTAAATCGAAGCAGGAAATTATAGCCGACAGCGTATATTACATAAGCGTCATTACCGCAAATCTTTGAATGTAGGTCAGGAGTTTGAGGTCTAGCCATCATCCTGAAAGCCAGACAGGATAAAATGGAAAAAAAACAAAGCAGGATTGAGTTCTGAAAACTTGTCCAGACTGAGGATGAGCATATGCAGCTGTCGTTTATTAGGTAAGAAGAGAAAAGATGTTTTGTAGCCAGTGGTCTTCCGTGACTGAGGCGAGTACCAAAGCCAAACACGGCCTCCTGAGATGCCTGGATGCTTTTCTCCCATGACCCAGATCCAATGACTCGATCTCTCTCTCTCTCTCTCTCTCTCTCTCTCTCTCTCTCTCTCTCTTCCTCCTCCCAATCTTTCTTTCGCTGTCTCATTCTGCCTCCCTCACTCCCTCTTTCTTCCACCCTCCCAATCTCACTCTTTCTTTCCTCCTCCCAATCTTTCTCTCTCTCTCTCTCGTTCTCTCTCTCACTCTCTCTCTCTCTCTCTCTCTCTCTTTGGCGGCGTGTTGCGCAATGCAGCTCCCTCACGGCCCTGCCCAAGACCACACGGGCACATGCTGCCTGCCTAACTGTCTCTCACAGACACACACACACACACACACATTCTCTACCTCATACATCTTTTCTTCATCTCTCTCTCTCTCTCTCTCTCTCTCCTAGCCCATCCTCCTCTTTCCCCACTTGTCCCTCCATAACAGCTCATTGTCAACAGCCTGGGATTAAGAGCGTTGGACTACCTTGTTGCTAGGCAACAGTTGCTGTGACGACCCGCTCCTTTTTTTTTTTCTATAGGAGGGATGGGTCAACAAAAAGAAGAGGATTGAAAAAAGCATGTGTGGTGTTCCAGACACAGAAGAGTACATGCGTCATTATAGTCGTCCCAGTGGAAAGCCTCCGTCAGACATTTAAAGCTGGTCCTTACTTATGTATTATGTTTTGGGTTTGTTTGTTTTTTCATCCCAACTTGTGGACATGTCTCAGTGTATCGGTTTACACCTGCCAGCTCTCTGGCCACGACATTTCTTTCATTTACAATGCCAAATCTCTTCTCAGACAGAACACTCGCACAGGTAATGAAGTGTTGATCCGCTAGCCTACAGCATTAGCGCACGTAGCAGCTCCAGAAGTCCTTCAGTAATCGGATTATTGCTGTGCAAGGACGATCTCTTAGCCTGCAACAAGCCTTAGGAAGCCATTCAGGAGACAAGAACTGAGTTTTAGTCTTTAAATGGTTGCTGAAACCTATTATATACTCTTCCCCATAAACTTTTTATGGCTGTGCTCTAAACTGTTTATTTCTAAAGAATAGGGATGAAAGTTCAGCACATTTCAGAACCTTTGTACTAATTCCAGCCTATAGAGCAAAGTGAAATGATATGAAAACAAATATGATTATGCATGCAACAATTATTCCATCATCACCTTAGGGTAAGCATTTGTCGCTTGTTCCACAATTATACACAGCACGTATTTTGTGGTATAAAAACATTACTTTAATGTTTATCATCCCATTTCGATTGCTGTAACCATTTTGTGGTTTTTGATCTGTAGACGCAGGAATTACAGTAGGTTTTGTCTTGGATTATTATAATATTTAGTGGAATTTCGCTTTCACACTACGGCTGAGAGAAGATTAAGCATTACAGAGTCATAGGGCAACACGCTGGCGGAGTGGTTAGCACGTCCAGTGAAAAAGTCCTGGTGTTCGAGTCCCAGGCTCAGGTGTTTATTTGTGCATGCTCCCTCCGTGCATACTTGGATTGCGTTATTTCCAGGTACTCCGGTTTCCTCCAATGGTCTAAAGACAAGCATAGTAGGCTAATTGGCTGTTTCGAATTGCTCCTATGATTCATATTCACTGGTACTATTTATTCCTTAATTTTCCAAGCCACTTTATGCTACTGGGGTCGCAGGGAGGCTGGAGCCTATCTCAGCCGACTCTGGGCGAAGGCACGGTACACCCTGAACAGCTCGACAGTTCATCACACAGAACACACACACTCACAACCATTCACACTCACATTCACACCTGGAGGCAACCTGGAACAACCCAATGTGCATGTCTTTTACATGCAAATGCCCCTGCCGGGCCCGGGACTTGACCCGAGGACTTTCTTGCTGTGAGGTGGATGTCACTACGCCACAGTGCCGCCATGTTCTTGTGCTCTGATTGGGTACTTCATATGAGTTTACAGATGAAATATTAGCAGTGCCATGAAACTGTATACTCTAAGGAATGTACCAGAAATTATATGAACCCAATATTAATTATTCCATCGGTCCACACCTCGGGCTTTGGGATAGGAAGAGAAGCTTCAAATGAGTATTTGTGTACACAAAGTTGGAAGTACAGTATATAATGTACAAACCACAGCGTACAGATCATATTACGTCTCAAACAATCCAGATATTCACAAGACAGTCAACGTTTAACAGTTACTGCTCCAGTTCTGTCTTAAAAGAGGCGATGAATCATTCGTGTTAATATACCTGTGAAAAAGCCCGAAGCTACACCATGCACTCATCCACCAGATTTAGATTAACACTTATGACTCACGTTGGAAGACGGTCTGAGCCAGCATTTAACTGCGAGATAAGGACACTGCGTGCGAGAGAGCTTTCGAAGAAAAAAAAAAAAAAAAAAACACCGGCTTTCCCACCATCCGATTATTTGATGGTTGAATTTAATTTCCAGCAGTCTCTCAAAGTTTTTCAAAGCGAGCAGGACACTGAAAACTTTTCACATCTGTGATTCCCCCCATGGTACCAAAGCTGCTAATTCTCGCAGGTACAAACCAACACTATGCACTGTGAACTCAATTATCACGACTGTACATATTCCCCTCGTGTGACTCACAGAACACTTATTTTTAACTTCAAAACACTAATTAATATTCCCGGCTAACAAGATAGTTCAGATTTCTTGTTGACGAACAAAGGGATAATCGTTCTTCATAAAATCAGGGAAGGAGGCATGGTAGTGTAAAGGTTACAGCAAGATGGTCCTGGGTTCGAGTTCCAGGGCGTTTCTGTATGGAGTTTGCATGTTCACCCCACACTTGCATGGGTTTCCTCTGGTTGGTCAAAGACATGCACATACAGTAAGGCTAATCCTCTGTTCCAAATTGCCCCTAGATGTGAGTGTGAATGGTTGTGTGTGTTTGCCCTGCGATGGTCTGGCGTGCTGTTCAGGGTGTACGCTGGCCTCAGCCTCCCAACAACCAAAGCAGAATTAAACTCTATAGCAAATAAATGAATGAATTACATCTGGGAAAGAAGGAACTATGATTGGTCCATCGTCACGCACACCTTTATTGAGCCAAAGATTAAACCCAGCATATCAGATTCAGGATGTCTCAAATGTAAATGTAAATATCATCTGCAAATAATTAGAGGAGACCAGGCTAACAAGTAAGAGGCATGAGTGTGAGAGCAGAACGTCGTGAACAGGAAATATAAAATAGAGAAGATAAAGCAGCTGGAGCATTGTGGGTGAGTTGCAGGATGAATTTGCTATGATGATAACACAGCAGAGTGCTGATAATGTCAGAAGCATGTGGATATGTTTGCATTATCTTATGTACCCTTTCTAATTTCCTCTATGTGGTTTTACCCAAGCCAACTGCAAAACTTGAGTTATCCAACGGTAATGCACTCCTTCACAGATCAGTTTGTAACACGGATTCGAACACATTCTTACCGTCTGGTTGTCTTCATAAAGCTTGAGATCGTAGCCACTGAGCTCTACGCAGAATATAATGGCAGTTACGCCCTCAAAGCAGTGGATCCACTTCTTTCTCTCTGAGCGCTGACCCCCCACATCCACCATCTTGAAGGTGAGCTCTTTGAAGGTAAACTTGTTCTCCACGATACCGGTCGTCATGTCACGGGAACGCAGGATGTCCTCCACAGTCGGGATGTACTCAGGCGCCGAGATTCTGTCCAGATCGTTCAGGTAGTAAGCGGTGTTGTCCTCAAGGTGATATTCGTTGGAGCGCTGGAAACACTCCTGAACTCCTGAATCGGCCCACAAGCGCTTCATCACACCCAGAAGCTCAGGTGTGATCTCGCCTTTGCTCTCGGCAGGACCTGTGAGGGCAAAGAGTTGGACAGCGTCGTAGGCCCGGTCGGGGTTGTGGAAGTCGATCTTGAGTGTGGCGAGAGCCCGGATGATGCGTGTGAGCGAATCTATGGCATTGTAAAGGATCAACGGTTTGTACTCCTTGCAGGCTTCAAGATTGAACCCACCACTGTGGATGATCTTCATTTGCTTGACGATGGTGCTCTTGCCTGAGTTGCTGGTACCAAGAAGCAGCAGTTTGATCTCACGTCTCTGTCGCTGGCTCTCCGAGCGTAGGTGCCGGTCAATGCGCCTCGAGCGCCTGGCTGCCTCTTTTTCCTCTGAACTCTGCCGGCACCCCATGGTCAAATATGGGTTATAAACACACACACACACACACTCACACACTCCGCAGCACACAGAAATTCAGACAACAAGCACAAAGCTAAAGGTGGGTAAAGTCCCGAGGTGAGGGTTGGAACAAAGCACAAAAAAAATCAGCGACGCACAAGTTGAGGAAAAACTGGCCAATTTTTGGTGGCGCCACCCCAGGCAGGCCTAATAACTTGGCAAGACAATTTAGACTACTCTCATGGTCCAAGTTCAACAGTTGGTGTGCTTTCTGAGTGATTCGCTATATTACGAGTTGGCATTCATCGCTACCAGAGGACTGACTCCATTCTTGGGTCACCAACTTGGCTTCCTTTTTGATATCTCAGTTGCTGGGGGGTTATACCAGGGGAAACCCCCCCAGAAAGTGATTGAAGAAGTGAGCCTGTCAGTGCTGAGGAAAAGAGTGCAGATCAAGTAAAAGCACCCCTACGTCCACCCACATGGTATAAAGTGAGCGTTCCTCGGTATTCCACCAAGCGCGATCATCGGATGTTATTCAACACTCCTTCAGTTCTTACTTTGTAAGTCAGACCTCCTGCTCTGAACACACATATACACACTATTCAGACTTCTGGGCACCAGATTGTCCTGCTGTTTCCTTGTTGCATAAGCCGACACTTCTCATACAGCCAAAGGCACGGGTTCCTGAAGGATAAATAAGAGTCACACATTAGATTTCATGACAGGAAAAGAGATGTGTGTAGCAAAATCAGCAGTTAAAATAACACAATAAGAGTGAGTATGAACCTCTTGTGGTTTAGATTGGTGCTGGATGTGTTCATTTCACATGGTTGGCTTTGAACATGGAGAAGAAACTTGTGAGAATTTGGTGCACGACTGCATTTCTGCTTTCAAACATTTTTCAAGCAGCCGCCGATTTATCCCCCTTGTTGATCCAAAGGGTCTCCGAATGTTCAGTGTTACTGCCAGTATCAAGACTTAGTTTTCTATTTACTGGAAAATGACCTCCTGCAGGTTGTTTTGCATGTCATGACCAAATTCCAATTTGAGTTGTATCTCTTCATTCTTTCATTCATTTTCCGAAACACTAAATCGTACTTGGGTCGCAGGGAAGCTGAAGCATATCTTAGCCACCCCTGAACAGCTCACCATTCCATCGCAGGGCTGACACACATAACCTTTCACACTCACACCTAGGGGCAATCTGGAACAGCCGTTTCACCTAATGTTCATGTCTTTGGACTATGGGAAGAAACCAGACCCAGAGAAAATCCACACAAGCACAGGGAAAACATGCAAACTCTACCCAGCAACACCCTCACTGAACCCAGGACTGTAAAGCGGACGTGGTAACCACTACACCACCCTGTGTTTCTGTTTAGTCTTTTACAAAACATTAAAGAAAAAAATATCCAGAAATCAGTGCAGTGACAGTGTGAAAGCAGTCTCTCTCTAACCCCCCCTCTCTCTCCCTCTCTCCCTCTCTCTCTCTCTCTCTCCCCCTATCTCTACCCTAGGATTTATAAAACCTTTGAAATGTTTTTATATCCATCTCCTGACGTACACCTGTCCACAACTTTATCCTGGAGACCTTTTGACAGTGCCTTGCCACCCATACTTGAAAGTTTTCAGTTACACTTTAAAGCCCTGGAATATTTTAGGAATACCTGTTTTTATGCTGAACTAATCAGAATGGTTACCTTTGATGTCAGGGGAGATGATCCTTTATCCATCACATTGGTTCTGGGTTTTTTTTTTGTTTTTTGTTTTTTTATTTGTTTGGCTGTTGTAAGTTGCATTGAGTAAATGCTCTCTCCCTCTCTCTCACACTCTCTCTCTCTCTCTCAGCACACAATGACATTTAAATTACACAGATAGAATAAACAGGCAGATCCCAAATATATGTTTGTTTATGCAAAAGTGAATAAATCAAACCCAGGGTACCCAAATACACACAAAACACACACACGTGAACACACACATAAACACATTTCTCTGTCCAGACGTAGCTACCATACTATTTGTTTTTTTAGCGTTTGCTGTGTATTCTCTTCCTACGTGTTTACTTATTCCTCCTGAATTCTGCATTCTTGTGTTGCTCCAAATTGAATCAGTGCACACACACACACACACACACACACACACACACACACACACACACACACATACACAAACACACAGCCAGACAGGGTGCGAAATGAAAACAGATGCAGGATAAATGTCCTTGCCTGTAGACATCACTTTTCCACCCTGTTGGCTGCTCCCACTACCAGACAGTAAACGAAATAAGATCATGAAGCGCGCCGAGCTGACTAGGAGGTGCTAATTTCCCCTAAAATCTGATAACATAACGCTCATATGTTATCCTGCTCTGAGGTGTGAAAATTGTTAGATATATAGTATGAAACCTCTTTAAAAAGATTTAAAAGGCATGCTGATGAAGGAGTAGGATCAGAGTATTTTATTTCTCATTTATTATACAGCTGATTTCAGTATTCAATTCAGGGCAGTGGTGGCTCAGCGATTAAGGCTCTGGGTTACTGATCCGAAGGTCTGGGGTGCAATCCCCAGGACCACCATGCTGCCAATGTTGGGCCCTTGAGCAAGAAAATTAAAATATTTACAAATTTAAGTCACTCCGTAAAAGAGCATTGGCCAAATGCCATAAATGTAAATGATAGGTATGTTACAGTGTTCAGTATACAGTATAACATTATCATAGTTGCTAAGTATAACAGGCCATTTGTATAGAGCGCATCATTATCAGAATGAAATCATGTGAGTAATAATGTAATCAACAGGATAATGTACAGCAAGATTGTCTTTATCATGAAATAAACCCCTTCAGGGTAATGAAAGACCACCGTGATCTCTCTGTCAGTGTTTATTTTCTGGTAATAGCTGGCTTGAAGTACATTACAGTTTATTCTGTCCGTACCCACTGCATATAGGCAATCGCCCATTCCGATTGGTTAATCCACTAGCAGGATATCACCTGACCTCATATACCATTAGTAAAAATTAGTACAAAAAAATAAGTGGTTGCAAAGTAGCTTTGGATTACTGATCCAAAGGTCAGGGTTCAAGCCCCAGTACCACAAATATGCCAGTGTTGGGCCCTTGAGCAAAGCCCTTAACCCTCAGTTGCTCAGTTGTCTAAAAATTAGAAATGTAAGTCACTCTGAATAAGGGTGTTGGCCAAATGCCATAAATGTAAATGTAAAAAAAGAAAAAAATATATAGAGGTGGTTGTGACTCGGGCTAAGCTAACTGCTAATGCAGAATGGCTCTTTTGGCCGTTAATTCTAGTTATTTCATGAAAAGCAACAAAATATGGAATGAAAGTATTTGATGGTCATTTTTCCACCAAACACGACATTCTCAGCCTGCTGTGAGGAACACGCCTTCAGTCAGTGATGTCACCTGATGACGAGACCAGAGAGGCCATCGTGACTGATGAGCGGAAAATGGAAGCGCAGCGAGTCTCTGTGCTAGGGTAACTCTTCAGGTAAAGTATTAAGAATTTGAATAAAATAAGAAAAATGCTTTATTTCGGACAATCCAGTGAGTACGGATAGAATAAAACAGTTATTCCACTCGCTGTCATCTAACATGACTGATAGCCTGCTCTGATTAGAATTCATAGAATTAGTGTTAAATGTCTTACTTACTGAAAGTTTACAATTTCAGGTCCTCTCACAAAAAAGTAAATATCACCAAGTTGGTGAAAAGGGTCTGTGAACTAGCTGGAGGGGTGAAGTAAACTATTAATGGATTCAATGCACGACTTTTATTCCAATAAGGACCAATTACAGTATTTGCCAGCATTAAAATGAATCGCCACCCTGAGAAGCCACCCTGAATAACAACAAAACTGTGCAACAGCAGTGTTTTTATACTCATATGGGTTTTTTATGCCTTACGATCTGAACGCATTACATATACTATCTTCTTGTTGAGAACTGCCAAGACAATAAACTTAAGTGATTAAGTGCGTACAGCTGTGGCAGTGAGTTCGGTTCAGATTGAAATAAACATGCTGGAGTGTGACTGATGGATGTTGAAGGCGACGTGTGTATAGAGAAGATATTGGAATATGGGAAATAGTCCCATGGCCTAGTTTCATGACTTTCATAAGTGTGTAAGTTTGGCTTCTGTCTCAGCGTTGTGAAATGACGTGACGATATAGCCATATATGGGCATACTGAAGTTATGTCTATCAAGGAAGTTATGTTTTCATCAGTCTGGGTTTATTTGAGTATTTGTCTGTCTGTCTGTCTGCTAGCAACTTCCTGTTCACAGTTTTTGACAGATCAATCTGAAAATGTTATGATAGGTAAGTGATCACCCAAATATGTTCCCATTAAATTTTCATAAGAATCCACACACAAAATTTCAAATAAATCTCTTATAATGGGCGTAATTCAAAATCTCCATCAAAACACATCCAATTTAAATGAAAGTTGCTGGGTACAGGGGGGAAAAAGAACATTAGTCCACTGGCTGGATGTTCAGGATTGAAAATTTTGACATCAAACCATATTTAATCCAGATCTGTGCATTTGGAGACAATTAAAAAAATTAACATGAGACATCCTCTTTAATAAGTTCAGAAGCTCTCTGCAAAATTTCAGCAGATCAGGACAAAATTTGTAAGGGTATGATGTCATGGTTAGAGAATTCAAATATACAACAGTACGAATTGATTTTGCAAGCGACAGAATGTTATATAGCCTTGGTAGAGGTTTGCGCTCTCTGAATGATAAAGTATTTTCAGCAAGCATGAACTGTGACGATGTTACAAAAGAAAAGTTATTTTCACAGATCAGCCTCTTCTACTTTTTATAAGACTGAAAGTCAGATAAATCAGTGCACACTCATTCTTCTAAATTAACTGTGAAAAGAGTCAAAAGTCCATTACAAAATATTTTTCCAGGTTTCCAAACTGAATAATTAAACCCTCGGAATACGGCAGGCGTGTTATATATTATTCAGGATGATAAATAATTGTAAAATGATTCCACCTCGGCTCGGTGGCAGTGCAGCCTTTAAAAAAAGTCGAGTGTAGTGAAATGTTTACTTCTGTTCAGTGAGAAAAATAGGGCATGTGTTCAAAGAACTTTCCAAACAATCCTACAAACTTGTATCAGTCACCTCGGAGCTCCGGTACACAATACTGTAATGTTTGGTTTTTTTTTTTCTTGAAATTATATTAGAGGAGGTGTAGCACAGGGGTTATCACGTTCACCCCACAGAGAGAAAGTCCCGGAATCAATCCCTGGGCTCGGGGCGTTTCTGTGTTGAGTTTTGCATGTTCTCCCTGTGTTTACATGGGTCTTCTCCAGGTACTCTGGTTTCCTCCCACAGTCCAAAAGCATTACAGTTGGCTAAATGGCGGTTCCAAATCGCCCCTAGGTGTAAGTGTGAGTATGAATGGTTGTGTGTGTGTTGTCCCTGCCACTGGCAAGCTTTTCAGGGTGCACCATGCTCTTGTTCAGAGTCAGCTGAGATAGGCTCCGGCCTCCCTGCAACGCTAGTAGAATTAAGTGTATTTAGTATTTAGTATATATTACACAGGAACAGCAGATGATAATGTTTCCCTTACAGCAAAACTTCGCCATGTGAACTACTTCACGCATTCATTCTGATTATATGCAGCGTCCATCATACAAATCACTGTATAATTGATAGTATAGAAGAAACACCTTCTGTCAACACCTTTCGACCAATGAGAATCAAGCAATTTGTTAACAGTGATAGAGCATTATATCTTACGTGCATTAGCATATAATACATTATTAATTTTATACATAGCATTTTATTAGGGAGTCTGTGTGTGGAGAGCGAGAGAGAGAGAGAGAGACATAGAGAGAGAGATGGGTGTGTGTGTGTGTGTGTGTGTGTGTGTGTGTGTGTGTGCGTGGAGTTTTTCTGTTTCACTTCCATCCTGCAGCTCTGAGCTTCAGTCACACCCGGGCTTTCTTCTCTTTTTAATCCACCACTAATTATAATTATAATTCTATTCAGTGTAATAATTTGCACACATGCTAAATTAATATGTATTAATTAAAAGCGTTCGACTTCATGATGTCATTCAGCTTCAGTAATCATGCTGATAGAAGTGTCAAATAAAATGAGGATACATAGATAGTATTTAAAAAATAATGATTACTACATAACTATTCATTCATCCATTTTCCGAACCGATTAATCCTACAAGGGTCGTTGGGAGGCTTTGAGCGAAGGCGGGTTACACCCTGAACAGCTCGCCAGTTAATCCCAGGGCATCACACTCAACCATTCACACTTACACTCACACCCGGGGCAATTCAGAGCAGCCACATAACCTAACGTGCATGTCTTTGGACTGTAGGAAGAAAACCGGAGTACCCTGAGGAAACCCACGCAATCAGGGGGAAGAACATGCAAACTCCATGCAGAAATGCCGTCTCTGACACAAACCCAGGACGTTCTTGCTGTAAGGTGGGCATGCTAATCACTCCGCCTTCGTACCACACACCCCCCCTCCCCCCCCCCCCCCCCCCCCCCCCCCTTTTGCAATAATGGAAATTTTTATTCTATGCAAATTCAAGTGTTACGGCTAAATCTCATGACTGGAAGGTTACAGGTTTAAATCTCAGCTTTGACAGAGTGCTTGGACTGAATTCTACCTTTCAGTCGAACAAATGTGTAACATCTGACATCAGCTATGATAAACCAGGGCTGGGATTGTTAACAGCATCACAGCACGTACATTATCATTAAATGGTAGACCCGACCACATGCTTGGCAGCGATTGGCTGCGATTCAGCTCACCAACACGCCACGCTTTTCGCTTCTCCCCAGTATGATTAATATATCATCTAGTTTAATATATACATCCCAATAAAAGCATTCCAACAACACTTGCTTGAGTTCATCGCTGCTCGCTGTAATTTATCCTGTCGCATATCTATTAGGTTTGATAAATTGTCTCCCAAACACAGAGAAATTGCATGTATATCTAATTTAATAAGTGACAAACAATCAGTGATGCATGGAAACAGAAACATTGGTGTCGCGATTATTCGGTAAGGCAGTTTTTTGAACAGAGCTGCTTCAGATCCGCACATCAACATGAGTCACATCATTTGACTCAATTCATCAGTAAGAGTTGACTCTTTAATTTAAATAATTGTTAAGTGGTACGGTTGCGCAGTGGGTAGCACGTCCACCACACAGCAAGAAAGTCATGGGTTCGATTCCTGGGCTCCTGGATTCTCCTCGTGCTTGTGTGGGTTTCCTCCGGGTACTCCAGTTTCCTCCAACAGTCCAAAAACATGCACAGTAGGCTAACTGGCTGTTCCAAATCATCCCTAGTTGTGAGACAGAGTGTGAATGGTTGCGTGTGTTGGCCCTGCAAAGGCCTAGCGAATTGTCCAGGGTGTACCCCGCCTTCACCCAGAGTCGGCTAAGATGAGCCAGCCTCCCCGTGACCCTAATTAGGATTAGGCGGTTTAGAAAATTAATGACGACTGCACTACACTACACACCAAATACAGTAAGCAGGTCTGTTATTCGACATAGTGGTTAGCGCATCCGCCTCACAGCAAAAAGGTCCTGGGTTTGAGTTCCAGGCACAGTAAGGGCGTTTCTGTGAGGACTTTGCATGTTTTCCCTGTGCTGACATGGGTTTTTCTCAGAGTACACCAGTTTCCTCCCACAGTCCAAAGACATGCACGTTAGGTTAACTGGATGTTCCAAAATACCCCAGGTGTGAGTGTAAATGTGAATGGTTGTGTATGTGTCAGCCCTGCGTTGGAAGCTGTTCGGGGTGTATACCGCAATCGGCTGAGATGGGCTCCAGCCTCTCCGTGACCCTAGTAGGATTAGGTGGTTTGGCAAATGAATAATGAAGGTGTTGCTTTCATTGTTACCAGGTGGTGTGATATATGTACACAGTATACAGAAGCAAAAAAAGTTAAATTAAAACAGGATTTTATATTTCAGATTTATATATCCTTACCATGATGGAAGCAGAGCACGTGAGCTCTGCGCTTTGAGTTAAACTAAGCGGATGATGATACTAGAGGTGCAATAGAAAAGCGAATGACACGAATGGCAATTAGTGGCTGCTGCTTTTCATTCTGATTTTTGTTGTATGATATTCGCAGCATCGCATTTTGTTCGCCCAGTTCATAAACTCCAAAAAAATTTTCGTTTAAAATTCTGCGAATGTCTCAAAACGAATCTCTGACGTGGAGCTGTCTCAAACTTTTTTCAAACAGTTGTCGTTGGCAAAATATTTGCGCGCTAATTATTTGGTTTTCGCTCTCAAGGAAAAGCAAAAAGTTGGAGACTTCCACATGGAAAGTTTAAGACTTGCTGGCATTGGCCATGTTCCATATAGTTTGTCATCATTCATATTTTATTTGCTAATAATGCGCAAATAAAAAGTGAATGAATTGATAGCAAAAAAGCGAACAAAACACGACTGATTTATGACAGAAGATTCACTTTTTTTATGCCAAACATCTGCAAACCAATCGCAAATTGCTCACAAATCAGTCAGGTGACCTTCTAAAGACTTTTGTGCGATATATGTATTTAAGCCGTAAAATAGTTGCGTGCACGTGGAGTCACAAAACATCTTGACGCAAATTTTAAAGTTTGCAACAAAAAAAAAATCGCAAAACAGTTACTTTTATATCGCAACTATGTCCGATGTTTTGATTCAGGCATTATCCACTCAGAATAATGTATTTTTTTAAATCCTGAGATAGCTGGCCAATCAGATTGTGCCGTTCCTGTGTAGTATATACTTCACTGTGAATGACAGACACAGAAACCACACCACCTTCGGTAAGATTGAAGGTGGACACAGAGGCCACACCTCCATCACTTTTATTGACAGACACAGGGACCACACCATCTGCAGTAAGAATGACAGACACAGAGGCCACACCTCCTTCACTCTGAATCAGTGTTATTTAATGTCATAGGTGATTGGACTATATGACAGCTATGATATAATTTCAATAGGTTTTATTGTTATTATTGAGTAGTAACTTATATAGAGTTTATATAGTGAGTATTGAGTGTATGCAGAGTATATGTAGGGAATAATATGATCCTTTTATATTCAGTAGCAAACAAAGGAATGTAAGTGAATTATGATTCATATACAAACAAAAACAAACAGAATGTTCTGTCCCGAGTAACATTTCATTTCCCCTCCGTTTGCCTGAACCTTTCATTTCCTTTAACATACAGGTGTAATCATCATCACATGAATAAACCGTTTCACTCCGACTGAATCTCAGTTCCTCTCACGCTCCTAAGGAGGGGAACTGGAACGCAATTCACACTTCGTTATTCACATTAAACGTTCGTGTCTCCAGGCTGTGTTCACACCTGCTAATCTGAACCTGGTGTGTTGTTTGTTTGTCTGTCTGTTTGTTTTCTGCCTGGAAAAGTGAAAACTTTATCACGCCTTTAAGAAACAATCCTTTAATTCTGTAAAGGGAAAAATAGGTAACCAGAACTGTCTTTTAGACCGGGAAGGTTTAAGGAAGAAAGCGTGAATATCCTCGTGCGCTGGTAATAAAGGAACTTTATTCTAATGCTGTTTTCCTGTTCAAATATTCCACCCTGGGTGAAAACACTTCACATTAATATTCACCTCCAAAGATGATTTATGTAGAAACCCATTAAATTAAAGATGAATAAATTATAACCGCCATAAAATTAGATCATTGATGTATCTGAATAGTGAACTAAGATAAAAACTCGTGTTAGGATTCATTCCAAAGTGTCGACCATTTAAACATAAAATTAAAGTTAAAAATCCATTAAGACCATTAAAATCTATCTATTCATCTATCTATCTACCTGTCTGTCTATTTATCTGTCTGTCTATCCATCTATCTGTCCATCTATCTGTCTCCCTATCTGTCTGTCTCCCTATCTGTCTCACTATCTGTCTGTCTGTCTGTCTATCTATGTACTTGTCTGTCTATCTATCAGTCTATCTATCTATCTATCTATCTATCTATCTATCTATCTACTTGTCTGTCTATCTGTCCCTCTGTCTATCTATCTGTCTGTCTGTCTATCCATGTCTCCCTGTCTCTATCTATCAATCTATCTGTCTCTCTGTATCTGCATATCTTTCTTTTATTATTTTTGCAGATATATAAATAAATAATGCATAGTTACTCACTCTTACTCGTTTGCAAAACTGTTTAATCCTACTAGGATCACGGGGAGGCTGAAGCCTATCTCAGTCGACACTGGACGAAGGCAGGCCACACACTAAACAGCTCACCAGAACATCGCAGGGCAACACACACACACACACACACACACACACACACACACACACACACAAAACCATTGACACCTAGGGGCAATTTGGAACAGCCAAGTGAGAGAAAACTGGAGTAACCGGGGGAAACCCACACAGGCACGGGGAGAACATGCAAACTCCATGCAGAAACACCCTCGCTGAATCTGGGACTCGAACCCAGGATCTTCTTACTAGTAGGCGGACCACTACCGCACTAATGCATTGTTATTAGTTTATTATTGCATTGTTTATTTATTTATTTACTTAAATATTTATTTTTCTTTGGAAACGTCAATCAGGGAAGAATAATGCTAATGCTGTTTTTATGATATTTAAACAGAGGCTCATCAGAGACAGTATGTTGATATAAAACCTTACAGGATCTTATTATACATGTGTTTTAACTGCGCGTCTCGTGGGCGGCACTGCTGTTTTGTTTGCATGACGCCTTGGCTAGGAACCACTGTTAAACTGCGGGGATAATATTTTAACTTTGTTTCACTGCAAAGTCTGGGTGTCTACTGTAACATGATCTACTGCAGTTTAACCCGAACAATTCTCACCCTGCTTTCAACCACCTGTCCTCCAATCAGCTACAACCTTCATGGATTCCCCAGAGGTGTCTTCCTTGTCCTGGGCGCACTAAAGTCTGCACCTTCCTGGAGCAGCATGGCCAACAGAAGAGGCAGAGCCAAGTGCTCGGAGTTCACTTAGAGTTTAGGCCTGCCATCTGCAGTGTTTACTGTGCGCCTTTGACGTCAAAGCACCATCCCCCAGCCCTGTCCTTTAATAATATTCTGCTAAACTATTGGTGTGGGAGGAGGGTGGAGAGGTTCCTGTGTCCGTCACATTGATATTCGCTTCCCTCTCCGCGTGACTCATGGCCCAGAAACAGACAGTCATTGATTACTGTGCAGAGAGGGCTGAGTCCCGTTACACTGTCGCTGTTCCGGATCGACACACAGAGTGAACACACACGTGTCAGGTTTAAGTCCTGACTGTTATAACAGTTACAGAATGTTTTACAGGAGCTCAATTAAATCTAGCGTGAGTCAGCAATGGAGGAAAATAAATAACAGAGCACTGCTGCAGAAAAAGAATATTCAGAGATGTAACTTAAAAAGAAAGATTGGTGTCTTATTGTTTAGTAACTTGAGCAGGAATAAAATTGTAGCGGAAACAGCGGCTAGATAGAATTTGGCTTTACTTTGTGCCCTTGTTAGGACATCCACCTGCATCCACAGTCATTGGTTAGTCCTTGTGTAGGAGGTGTGGCCTCAATGCCTGTCTCTTAGTGAAGAAGGTGTGGCTATTGGGCCTGTATCTTCGTGAAGAACATATGGCTTTTTTTTGTGCCGGTCTCTTAGTGAAGGAGGTGTGGCCTTTGTCATTCTCACTGAAAGAGGTGTGGCCTCTGTGTGTGTCAGTCAAAGTGAAGATGGTGTGGCCTCTGTCTGTCAGTCACAATGAAGGAGGTGTGGCCTCTGTGTCATTAATTCAAAGTGAAGGAGGTGTGGCCTCTGTGTCTGTCATTCTTACTGAAGGTGGTGTGGTTTCTGTGTCTGTCAATCACAGTGAAGGAGGTGTGGCCTCTGTGTCATTAATTCAAAGTGAAGAAGGTGTGGCCTCTGTATCTGTCATTCTTACGGAAAGTGGTGTGGTTTCTGTGTCTGTCAATCACAGTGAAGGAGGTGTGGCCTCTGTGTCATTAATTCAAAGTGAAGGAGGTGTGGCCCCTGTGTCTGTCATTCTTACTGCAGATGGTGTGGTCCCTGTGTCTGTCAATAAAAGTGATGGAGATGTGGCCTCTGTGTCCGCCTTCAATCTTACCAAAGGTGGTGTGGTTTCTGTGTCTGTCATTCAAAGTGAAGGAGGTGTGGCCTCTGTGTCTGTAATTCCTACTGAAGATGGTGTGGTCTCTGTGTCTGTCAATCCTAGTGAAGGAGCTGTGGCCTCTGGGTCTGTAATTCAAAGTGAAGGAGGTGCGGCCTCTGTGTCTGTCATTCCTACTGAAGATGGTG
The DNA here is from genome assembly GCA_028564935.1 of Neosilurus hyrtlii. NCBI lineage: Eukaryota > Metazoa > Chordata > Actinopteri > Siluriformes > Plotosidae > Neosilurus > Neosilurus hyrtlii. The sequence goes on along the minus strand of JAOUQZ010000008.1, from coordinate 23,016,879 downwards.
TGGCTTCTGGATCTGTAAGTCAAGGTGACAGAGTTGTGGTCTCTGTGTCTGTCAGTCAAAATGAAGGATGTTTGGCCTCTGCGCCTGCCTCTCATCTTACTGAAGGTAGTGTGGTTCCTGTGTCTGTCAATAACAGTAAAGGAGGTGTGGCCTTTGTGTCTCTCAATCACAGTTAAGGAGGTATAGCTTTTGTGTCTGTCTCATAGTAAAAGAGGCATATTTACATTAAAGGAAGCAGGGCAGCCCTGCGATAGTCTGGCCATCTGTTCAGGGTGTACCCTGCCGTTGCACAGTGTCGGCTGAGATAGGCTCCAGCTTCCCCACTACCAGTTTGTCAAATGAGTGATTGAGTGAGCTAGAAGGACTTTTACAATAAACAAAAATCAATGCCACATATTCTCCCTGTGATTGTGAAGGCTTCTTCCAGGTTCTCCAGTTTCCTTCTACCAACCAAAAGCATGTCTTTAAATTGCATCGCAAACCAGCATCTCATCCGGCACGTAATCCTGTTACATTACTATAAAATCTGACCTTATACAACATATAATTCTAAATAATAAAAATTATAAAATTACTATTAATTTGAGACTAATAACAACATTAAAACGGGACTGTGTAAGAGTGGATACCCGTGGGTCTTGTAACTCTCGTCACTCTAAAGTTAGACTCAAATTATAATGAGAGAAGGTCGGATGACTGTTAGTGTGTGACCAGGGTCGCACCCCAGCCAGCACGTGATTGGCCTCTTTAATCACACGGAAAGTCATAAAATATAATAAATAATCTGTAGTCACACACAAACCCATTTTGTTTCTCTTCTTGGAAATAAAAGAACGAGCATTGTTCTGAATGTTTGCTTCTAAACATAGTTGAGGAAGTGGACTGAAAAAACCCTCGTGTCTTTGTATACAGTTTCACAAAGATGTTGCTTTCTGTTAATTTTTGCTCCCACTTAGATTTTCCTTTTTTTATTAAAAAACTTTGTGTTATTAAAGACACGGGTTTTCAATCTGACTGCATTGGAAATGGATTGTGGCATCGGAAACTTTAATGGATGACACATGACTCCAAACAACCATTTAACTGTTCGGGTGAATTCCGGCATTCAGGATCATGAGTCTTTTTCCCAGACAGAGCAAGAGAGGAAAAAAGAATTGTAACATTTGGTTTTTAAAAAGATTAAACAAACTGGTGTAGAATTGATATTATGGCTCAGGAAACTGCTAAACATCTCTAAAGCACTAATGTTATTAAAACAGCCAGGCTTATGAAAAGAAACGATTCCACACTCTAGTATTTTCTTGCTATTGCAAATAAATAATCAGCTAGCTAAAGGCTAGTCAGCTAGCATGCCTTTGTCAGAGTTGGGATTTCAGTACATGTATAATACCTCTACAGATTTATGTAACATTATATATATCAGTAACAACCCATATTAGCTAGTTTAGCATATTAAGTGGCTTGCAGTCATCCCGTAATCTCTGACTTGTTCAATTTAAAGACGTGGACTTTATTTCATGAAGTAAAACTCACTAAGTTAGCTTTTTAAAATTTTTTAATTACAAATGTGACATTCATTTATTGACATCTGCTATCCTACTTCAAACCACTATCATTTTGATTGTAGTTTCCTACATGATGATGCAGCATCTTCTGTTTAGATGCTAGTAAAATTAGCAAAGCGACATGCATACAGGAGGTTCTACTTTGTAAAAACCACACCCAAACCCTGCTAAAAATTAAAAAAATGTTTAGTATTAGCCATGTTAGCATGATTGAGTAAAATTTGTTCCCACGCTTAACTGTTTAATCCGAAATATTTACAGCCCTTAGAATTCAAATTTATTTTATTAAAAGCTAACATGGCTAATACTAAAATCACTTAGCTAGTTAACCAGCCCACATCTAGCATGCATTCTTTATTAGTGGTGTTTTAGAGTCTAATCCTATGTGCGAAAAGTGTTGTTGTTTTTGTAAATAAGCTAGGTATGTATAGCATTGACAAAGATTTGTTTGAGTTAAGTAGAATGTTCAGTGCTAACTGTATTAGTTAATATTAACATGGCTAATGCTAAATTCCCCCTTAAAAAGCTTGCATGGTCAATACTAGCTAGTTGTTGAGGATAGGTGACACATCCCTAGCTTTCATTTCTTATTAGCATGGTTAGCTTTTGTGACTGACATTTCAGTCATCTGTGGTATAATTCAAATAATAGCAGCAAATTAAAAAACTAAACCTAGAAGAAAAATATTTAATCGTTTACAGGGATTCCTGTGAACTAGTTGGAACTTTCTGTGATAACTGTGGCTAACTCTCAAAAATCTAAATTGCTAACAGACAAACAATCCTAATACTTAAAGCCTATAAGTGGCCTGTTTCTAACTTCCATTTCTTATTAGCGCAATTAGCTCATTATGTGTAACATTTGATTCAAATTAAAGTGTGTGTGAATTTCTAATAGGCACTAATTGCATTTAAAAATAACAACAACAACAAAAAGCTAGCCCTTATCATTTACAGGAACCAGTTATAACTATGTGCACTCTTCAGCGCTAGCTTGTTAGCCCCCTGAGGTGAAATGTGCCTCCAAGTGCTCCTGGATAACTATTCTGTGAATAATAGCGAACACAAAGCACTACAAGGCGTGAGTGAGGTGGGGTTGAGTGGTTCTCAAATTTGGAAACCACAGTGAAAAACAACATGTCACACAAGCATGGAAAGCTCATTATTTACAAAGTCGTATCGCCATGACATCATCAAGCATGTCAGCAAAAACACGTCCTTAAATGCTAACCAAAGATGGCTTGTCATATCGTAGCAACCATTGCATCGATCACAGCCATGACAACTTAATAACACACTGGCAGCATTTAGCAGTTTATATTGACCCCAGAATGTGATTAGATGAAAGAATTGGGTCGTGTTGTGTGACGTTATTTTTGCATTACCATAAAAGTTGTAAAGGGATAAACACTGTATGGATGTCACAGCGACTACACATGCTGATGATATTAGCAAGACAGCCATGTTTAATTAGTCAATCACGTAAATTCATTCAATGCTTCCTTTATTCATCCATTTGCCGAACCACTTAATCCTACTATGGCCAATACAATACACACAACCATTCACACCCACACCAAGTGCCACTTTGGAACAGCCAGTTAACCTCATGTGCATGTTTTTGGACTGTGGGAGAAAACCGTAGCTGGATGAAACCCATGTAATCAAAAATTCATTGCAATGCCAGTGCGAAACCTTTCACAATCTTTTTCCCCATTCATTTCATGTGCTAAATTCTACGACACCTTCCAGCCGCAGTTTGGGAGACAGAATGCTCATAACTTCAGATCGAGTGCTAAAAGACATGCTGTTATTAAAGAACACTAAAGGGAGACCATATGTGGACATTGAAATGAGACAATCACCTTTGACCTTGAGTGACCTTCAAAGGTCAAAACCCAGCCATCTAGTAAACCTTTACAACAGAATATGTCCTATTACCAGCACATGGGTAATTAAAACCAGGACCATATAGGACCTATTTGCGACATTATTCAGGCTGTGTGATGGCGGTACTTTGCACTCTATGAATGACCCTCCAGTCTTATACTGAAGGACAAATTTTTTTGTGTCTGTAGCCTCAAAATTAGACAAAACTGTAGATGAAAAAAGTTTGTTTTAAACTGCAAACTAAGGAACTAAAAGCTCCATGAAAACTAATCCTGTGATAAGCACCATAGAAACCCCGGCACCTCTGCCTTCCCTTTCCTGTTCTACATCACTGGTGAGATGTGGAAAAAACTAAACACATGACAGGGTAAATTACATTTGACCAAGACTGTAATAAACAAGATTAGACACATATTATAAAAATATTACAGAGGAACTCTGATCAGATGATCCTGAAATGTAAAAATGAGTGCTTTTTTAAAAATCTTTCATTGATGCGCAGCCAAAAACATGTTAAATGTATAAAATTTTCTTGTTTGATTTTGCTAATGGAGCAAACACAAGTAATAAAATTCTATTTCACCTTGACTCTTTAAAATGCATGCCCACAATTTTATGCACTTGCTGATGCCTTTTTGGATCTAATGTATGGAGTCAATCCCAACTTCAGGTGGGAGGCGGAGTTACACCATGAACAGGTCTTCGATCAATTACAGGACTAACACAGATACAAACAACCAGCACCCTCAGACTCACACCTATAAGTAATTTAGAGTATCCAGCTGACCTAATGTGCATGTCTTTGGACTGCAGGAGGAAACCAGAGTACCCAGAGGAAACCCACACTAGCATGGAGAGAACATATAAACTATAAGGAAAGGTCATTGGGGTCTTAGATTCAAGCCCAGAACCTTCTCACTGTGAATCGACATTGCTAATCACTGAGCTACCATGAAACCAACACAACCCAACTTTGCTAGACGCTAGCATTTTGGGCAAGAGGGAAGAACTGTGTATCTCACATACAGTACGTGTATATATCATTTATTAACACTGTATACCCTATGACCATTAAATCAGACTTCATTTAACATCAATTTCAATTTGATCTCCCCCTCGTTTTTTGTTGTAATCGTTCTTTGCTTAGTTATAATAAACCACATAGAAGAAACGGTTCTTTCTTGGGACGCCAGTATCCTCGATCTGTTGTTTGTGAGTCACTGGTGTTGCACTGAAGCTAATTTGCGTCAAGGAACAAGGGAAAGATTGCAGGTTTCAGACAGACGGCTCTGCTCCTGAACCTCATGCTGTTCCATTATGTAAGATAATGCTGCCGTGGCCCTAATGGAGTTATATTAATATATTAATATGCACCACTATCCCGACAAACAGTAAATAACATGAAATGGATCATGCTATAGTGTATACACACATCATACTCTTTAAATGCTCACAGGTAGGTTTGTGGGAGCGGAAAAAGGAGCCATTACGAATAATAGAATTGTGGATTTGATCTAGCGAGTGACGCCTACTGGTGCACCTTTATTCGGGAATCATCGTCTAAACCCGTGCACTTTATCCCAGTCGGAGATGGTGGAGGAAGGCGAGTGCACGGTCTAGAAAAACAGCCAGTGATTAAGCCTGGTCTCGAGTTCCAACTGCAGCTGGAGAAACTCCAACCCTGTGTTTAATGTGAGCACAGAGAGTAATCTTATAACACACCACCAAGCCAGCGTGCTCAGAAAAGAGCCCGTAAGAAACGATCGAGGTTCTCCAGAAGTGTGTGTAAAGACGCTGGAATCATCAAGCAGAACTTAAGAGCAGTACATTTCAAGAAAATGAAACGAAAGCCAAGTTTCAGAGTAGGTTGCGTGATGAGACAAGCCTCCAGATTATCGTTATGAGAATGAAGTCATTTGGTATTACCAACACTCTATTCCAAAAAGTGAGCCGTGTTGTGTTCTTATCTCAGCTGTTGGTGTAAAAGTGTGAGGAAGATTGGAGCCGTGTGGCTGTTAGGTGGAGTCTTTCCTGTTTCAGCACTGAAATACACAAACAGAGCTTCATATGAGTCATCCCGCAATCGTCGTCTTGAGATTAGTGTCATTACTGTGAAAGATTCCAGGTTTTGAGATGGTCTGTGGCTAAGACGTAAGATTCAACCAAAATTGACGTTGATGTTAACATCTCCTTGAATTAATTTACTTTAATTTTGCAGTGACCCCAGGATATATTCGATGAAGGTCGGGATGGCGTCCCCGCTTTGCATCATGTGGTTGTGTTTGCTTTGGTTTCTCTTCTAGTCGTGTCCCGTCTCCACCCTGCTCTGCTTTGGGTTTTTTGCCTGATTGTGTTCACCTGTTCTGTGTTAGTTCTTGATTACATTGTTTTTTTATATATAAATTCTCTGTTTGTCATTATTTAAAGGTTTTTTTTTTTTGTATTCTGGATTTTGTACCAAGTATTTCCAAGGTCTGTCTCACCAATGTTATTTTCCATAAATGCACACCCATTCGGTGGCATAGACATCCATGATGTTAGCTTGGAAACTTTAAGGTAACAATTATAAAAGTAAACATCACACACCATATACATAACATAACATCTATTGGTATAGTTTTTTTTTGTTAGGTTTTTTTTTTTTTGGAAATTCCCGACAGCAAGAAAAGAAAGAATAAAAAGTAAAACAGTTGCATGGCTGGAAAAAGTGTTTCTAATCAACTCATTTGGTCGAAATGAAATCCTGCAGGCATCCTGCAGCCTTCCGCAAGGTTAGGCGGACATTCTACAGACATAATTGTTTAACCTAGCAAGCTAGTCAACTGCTGTTATTGTTAATAGTTCATGCTCAGTTATGCTTCCTTTACTTACAAAAATAATAACGTCCTTTCAAACCTTTTAACTGACACCATCCATGTACTTGCGTGCCTCACTCACTTTGGCATCAGTGCTAAGCAATAAAACCACTAGCTGGTAATTCAGAGGCGACGAGGCAAAAACATGGCGACAGTGGAAGAATTCGTAATAATGGACTTTATCACATGCAAAGACAATCTGATTGGTCGACACACGGTCAATAAATTGTGTATCCAACCAGCGAGTTAGTGGTTAGCTATCTAAGGGCTATGACATGTAGCTGATTTCAGAAGAGCCTTCAGTGTGTTGTTTAAGAAAAACACTGTCTGTACAGAGAAATCTCAGCCATTGGTCTCTTGGCACTGGTTTCACGTTCGGCTCGGTCTGTACTCTAGCCCTCGGGCTGAGATTTCTCGGTACAGACCTCACACTCGGTTAATAAAGTTTTTATTAGGTAAGAGAAAGCATTGTAGATGGCGGTGGTCTGTGAGGCCCTTAAATACGTGTAGGTGAAATATTCTTTAACCCCGCTCGCTCATGGACCAGTTTGTTGTGGGCACAAACAAAACGGTCTCGCACGGACCACCATTTTTCCTTCGCTACAGTCCAATTCATGTCCAGCTGTTCTGTATCAAATGTTCATCCCTGTGTCTGGAAGAAATAACACCATATAAATGATAAAAGTTTTTACAAACTCACATGACCTCTAAAAGTTCCGCTATTATTACAACCTCTTCTACACGACTCTTTTGTACTATTGGCTACAGCGCCCCCACGGTTGCCGATGGTACTGCTCCGTTCCGTCTGTAGCCACAAGCTTTGAAAATACGGATATACGGATGAAATGAACACAGGGTATGAATAGATATGGAAGGCTCTGTGTTTATTCTTATCCGTCTTTAAACTGTGTGTTAATGAGCCTTAACAATATCCAGGTTCCTCGTTTAGATTCATTATGATAATGTTAGGTGTTTACTTACAGAAAATATGAATGAAACATGAAACAGTCGGGCATGAGAACAAGGCGTGAAGCTCCACCACCAAACTCAATCTCTCTCTCTCTCTCTCTCTCTCTCGCTCTTTCTCTCGCACTTAAAAGTGCTTAAATAATTATTTTTGTGCTATAATTCTCTATAATGCCATTTTAACTGAGCTCTTTTTTTTATAGTTTATTAAATGTGTGTGTGTGTGTGTGTGTGTGTGTGTTCTGGGTCACTCTGCTCTTTACTTCCTCCAAAATAAACTGATTAAGCATCTGTTTCTTTTTCTCTTTAAACTGAGAGGTGGATGAAGGAGGTAAAGCAGAGGGGCGGTGGTCTCAGCTCAGTTTTGATTAGCTCGCTGAGTGTGTGTGTGTGTGTGTGTGTGTGTGTGTGTGTGTGTGTGTGTGTGTGTGTGTGGGCAGCTTGTGTAAAAAAAGAGAAGAAGGGTCAAGTGGATGAAGTTATTGCTTTTGCCCTGTGCCTCGGGGGAACGAGAACAAGTCCATCCACACGCTCCGTTCCTGCGTAATCTCATATCACTGTAATTGACTTTGGCCGCTCAGAGGAGACACACACTCCACAAACACACACACTACAAAAACACACGCTACGAACACACACACTGCAAACACACATGCTGTGGTGTTTGGGCCTCGAGCTATGAAACAATAATCTGGTGTAACGATCACTGGGGAAAGAACAGAGCTGAACATGAGGCAGTGTGTGTGTTTTGGAGAGAGGTGAAGGAGGAGAGTGGACAGAGGAGAAAAAGAAGTAAAGTGGAGGAGAAGAGTGATGAAGAGTGGAGTGATGATGAGGAGGAGAGGGGAAGAGTGATGGAGAGGAAATAGGAGCAGAGATGAGGAAGAGGACAGTATAAAAGGAGGCTGAAGAGAAGGAGCAAGAGGATGATAAAGAGTGGAGAGATGAGGAAGAAGAGGAGAAGAGTGATGAAGAATGGAGGAGAGATGAGGAAGAGGAGGAGAAGGAGAGATGAGTAAGAAGAAAGTATAGAAGGACAGTAGAGGAAGATGCGTGGGAGAAAATGCAGTGGACGTCTCAGAGATTATTTTTGTCAGAACTCTTTTTTATTAATGTAAACAGGCTGAGCGAGACGATTCAGAGGATTCAGATTGATTGTGTTTGTTTAAACAATAAAAAAGAAAAAGAAGCAGACAGAACAAGAAATAAAGATAGAAAAGTAGAAATAGACAGGAAAAAAAGAAAAGAAAAGAAGAACAGACAGCAAAAAAGACAAAAAGAAGGGAATAGCAAGGAGGCAAAGAGGAGAAGAAAGAGAGAAACAGAGACAGAGAAAGAGAGAGAGAGAGAAAGAGAGAGAGAGAAACACAAACAGAGAGAGAGAGAGAGAAAGAAAGAGAGAGAGAGACAGAGAAAGAAAGAGAAAGAAACACAAACAGAGAGAGAGAGGGAGAAAGAAAGAGAGAAAGACAGAGAGAGAGAGAGAGAAAGAGAGAGAGACAGAGAAAGAGAGAGAGAAACACAAACAGAGAGAAAGAAAGAGAGAGAGAGAGACAGAGAGAGAAAGAAAGAGAGAGACAGAGAAAGAGAGAGAGAGAAACAAACAGAGAGAGAAAGAAAGAGAGAGACAGAGAAAGAGAGGGAGAGAAAGAGAGAGAGAGAAACACAAACAGAGAGAGAAAGAAAGAGAGAGAAAGAAAGAGAGAGAGAGAGAGAAAGAGAGAGAGAGAGAAAAAGAAAGAGAGAGAGAGACAGAGAGAGAAAGAGAGAGAGATCTTCATGACATGAAACTGAATCTGGAGCTAAAAGAACTTAATAAATCATAATTTCTTTAATATTTTATTATGGATATCATTTTATAATATTATTTTATAGTATAATCTTATATAATTCACACACAGATCCTGAACCAGTTTCCAAATACAACACCGAGATTTCAAAATACAAGTCAAAGTGGGACTTTTATTCTGGATTCAATCCTGGAAGAGGTTCTGGACCTGATTTAAGCATGAGATGATGTAGACTTCCGTTATTTTAAACTTCACCCGACTATGACACTAAACAGATTTATTTATAAATAAATTAAATAATGAGATTAATGGGGTTGGGGTTGGGGTTGGGGGGGGGGGGGGGGGTCCTGCCCTGACCTGCCCTGTTTGTGCTTATGCACTAAATAACAGTTCAGAATACCTACCATGTTTGG
>JAOUQZ010000008.1:22994576-23007301 GCA_028564935.1 Neosilurus hyrtlii | reverse complement strand
GATTTGACCAGTTCAATAAGGCAATATTCACATTTGTAAATTGGCCCTGCGATGGCCTGGTGAGCTGTCCAGGGTGTCCTCTGCCCTCGCCCAGAGTCGGCTGAGATGGGCGCCAGCCTCCCCACGACGCTAATTAGGATTAAGCGGTTCAAAAAATGAATGAATCAATGAAATGTGTGTGTGTGTGTGAGAGCCATGCCCGTGTCATTTTCAGCCAGGACACTATACAGCAAAACAAACCAAATTAGTCAATCTTGATAAATATCTCTGACATGTGACATCGTTAACACCAAAAATAAATATTCATCCTGACTACCTAATGTAACCTAATTTGGTGAGGATGTTACGATGTTATTTTCACTCTGATGCATGCAAACATACAGTGTGTGATGAATCACTGCTTTGTTCTTCTTTCTTCAACAAGTGTCCAGTCTCGAGTTACAGTCACAGCAATGCACTTCGGTTACACCAGTCAATCCCATTATCTTAATATCAATTATGATACAGCTCCGTCTCCAGCGCCCTCGCCATCCAAATATTTATATCCTGAGAGCATCACATGACAAGCCCCCAACAATCACATTTCTCCAAGACTTTATGTACTCATTCTTGACCCTGGACATTTCACTGAACGCCCCCCTTCTCAGGCAACCGCTCTGAACAACGAGAGTCAGTGTGTGTTGTGTTGGTGTAAACACGTCACTAAAGAGGGTGTCGGGACTCAGCTACACAGTGAGCGTTTTCTGTTAAACAAGAAATATTTTGGTCGTCATATGTCAGTGGTAGTGAGAAGTCTGGCGATGGAGTGCTGTACACTTAGTCACATGGATGTTCCATGACAGTTGCATGACTCTGTGTGTGTGTGTATGTGTGTGTGTGTGTGTGTGTGTGTGTGTGTGTGTGTGTGTGTGTGTGTGTGTGTGTGTGTGTGTGTAAATGTTGACTGCAAAATATCCTTAGTAGTAATTCAGAAACAGAAATGATACACGACTGTCCCTGCTAAATATTCTCATCACTCGGCCCGGATCATCAGACCGCCCGGAGAACCGAGTAGTATAGAGCAGTTTGGCAATTTGCTTTTGATGGCACCAATGACTAGATTTTGGCTGTTGATCTGTAGGTAATTCTAACTTCAACCTTCAATAACTTTAGTTCCTGTTGGTCCCAATTTTCCTTGTTACTGAACTTGTGGATGATTTGAAAGGCATGCTTCCATGTTTGGGTGCCAGACCTTTTGGGAATGTGTGTGAATGGCATGATTCTGTGATTTTTTATTTTTGGAAATACTGTGTGTATAATACTGTGTTCATATTCAGATTAATTACACAGTTGGGTATTGGGCAGTCGCAGCAGCGTGTCTCTGTGGGGTAGAGCCCCGCTCATTTCAGCTCTAACACATAATGTCGCACTCGGCCGGGGGTGCGATTTCATTACTTGCTCTTGACGCCATCGCCGACACAGAGTGTTAGAAAACAGAGCATGGTCTCGGGCAAAAAAAGGGGGAAGACGTTTCAACTCTCACCTTCAGCCTTCTTGAGGGCTTCTGTCTATTAATGGTATATTTATTTATGGTGAATCTGAAGTCCAAGTGAAACTGTAGCAGGTGTTTATATCAGTGATCGATAACAACCCAAGCACCTTATTTTATTTTAACTGCTGGATATTCTGCAAGGGTTTTTTTTTATCCCTGATTGTGACTCATTTCATTGAGGTGTGTTAGAGCAGACAAATTCTAATGGAATACAATTCACTGGACAGAGGACACTCGAAGGGCGCAGACCTCCGCCATGGACAATAGTCGACTCATCTATGATATGCAAATCACCACAGCAACCACTGTACACATCTGGATGTGAATACTTGTCCAAAATAATTATGATTCATATGTTAAAGTACAGTTGTGTTTACTTTGAAGAAATACGCTGCCCAGCCAAAAAGAGTCACACACTCTAATATTTCCATGGAGAGCATAAAGCCTTGATCACAGCATGTAATCTCCATGGCGTTGTTGCTCCAGTTGGTCCGGTCGAGGCTCAGCAACATAATGAAGTGGCGATAAAATGAAGTCGGCTGATGATCTGAATGTACTGAATGAGCAGGTTATCACATCAAAGCACTTTTTCTTCCTGATGGCGCGGCTATAAAACGGGGATTCAAATAATGAGAGAGTGGTTCAGGGAGCACGAGGAATCATTTTCACATATGTATTGGCCCCCCAGAACAAACAATCATTCATTCTTCTCCCCTATTTCCCCTGTTAATGGCAACCATTTGCAATATGTTTTGCCACTCAGTCTAACTTAGGGGGGCGTGTTCCAGTGGGAAAGTGACTTCAGTGCATACACGCTATTGAACTTTAAAGCCCTTTACTGGACTTTAAGATGTGTGTTATTGTTGAGCTTGCTGTATCTTTATCACCAATTGCGAGATGTCCCATGAAGGGAGGACCACTTATCAGTACACTCAGCAACCCAACTCCATCTGTCTTTCAGTCTGTCACGATTAACTGCAACGTTTTTTTTATTGGTCAACTAAGACATCCTGCCTCTGCTTCTAGTTTTCATGGATTGACCCATGACTCGGATTAGCTCCAAAATGTAAATGTTTTCTTTATAGGCTAATGATGATACACTCTTCCACCAAGTTTCATAAAAATCGCGTGGGTAGTTTTGCTTTAACCTGCTTGCTAAAAAAACAACCGGGCAAACAAACACAAAGACTAAACCTCTTGGTAGAAGTAAAAAGGGTCATTCCACCCAAACATCTCCATCTTGGGGTACTGACACCATTAGAATTTAATATTGAACCATGGGTGGCAAGGTGACATAGAGGTTAGCACTCTCACCCCACAGCACAAGGATCCTGGGTTCGGGCTCAGTCTGAGCGAGGGCGTTTCTGTGTGGAGGTGTTATGTTCTCCGTGTGCTGGTGTGGGTTTTCCCTTTTGGGTATTCCAGTTTGCTCCCACAGTCCAAAGGCTAACTGGCTGTTCCAAATCGCCCTTAGGTGTGAGTGTGAATGGTTGTGTGCGTGTTGGCCCTGCGATGGCCTGGCGAGCTGGCCCTCACCCAAAGTCGGGTGAGATGGGCGCCAGCCTCCCCACGACCATAACTAAGATTAAGCGGCTTAGAAAATGAATGAGTGAATGAATGAGTCCACAAACATGCATTTTAAGCTGGTTGGATGTTCTCGATTGTCCCAGGGTGTGAGCGTTAAGTGTGAATGGTTGTTGGTGTGTTGCCCTGTGATAGCCTGTTGAGCCGTCCAAGGTGCACCCTGCCTTGGTCGGGAGTTGGCTGGGATAGGATCCAGCCTTCTCATGACCCTAATAAAGAATAAAGAATAAAGTGGTTCAGAAATATAAAATAAATGAAAAATAAATAAAATAAATGAAAAATAAATGAAAGTTTGAGTGGTGACACAATGTTTACACCTCTCAATATGACAAAATAATAAATCATGCTAAAGTCACACTAAAACACTTATTCTATTAGATATTTCCGATAGTTCTGTCTTATTTCCACACTCACTACGTCTCATAGTGTCTGGATAAAAGATTTGATGGTTATTATGCTAGTTATATCGTTAGCATTCTCATGACTTTAATCAGTGAAACAGTGTGTGTGTGTGTGTGTGTGTGTGTGTGTGTGTGTGTGTGTGTGTGTGTTATTTGTTCTCCTTTCCTTCCTTCATCATTATAAAGATTAACACAGTATTAAATTATTTCATCACAGGTCCGACTTTATGGGATGGTCATCACGTAATCTAACATGAAGGACACCCGTTATCCACACAGGATTCAGCCAAGATTTAATCTGGATCATCTTGTACAATGGGACGAGTAATAATCTTCTTAAAAGGCTGCTGAAATCACACAGCGTGAAACCAGCTTTAAACGGCTACACACCATAAGATACATTACAGACGCCACACCTCCCTCCTTCACTGAGACTTCACCGAGGAAAGAGAGATGGCTGAGTAGAAACAAGCTTCTCACAAACAAGCTGTCTCTCACACACACACACACACACACTCTCCCACCCCCTCCACACCATCCTCAGTCATATGACGGCGCATAAAGCAGCGCTGAAAAACACAAAGATTCTCTGTGTGTCTGTGAGTATCCAGTAACGGTGAAGGGAAGATGGACCACTTGTCCTCACTTAATCTCTTTCTCTCTCTCTCACACACACACACACACACACACACTCACACACAAATGCATCTATCTATGGAAACATTCATTGATATAATGCATTCCGTAGCCTTAAGCAATGACGGCGGTGCAGAAAAACTGTGAAAAGTAAGTAAAAACATGTTGCAAAAAGGTTGTGAAAGGTGACAACACGGCAGCTACAAGGTAATACATGATACGCTGTTATACAACTGCTGTGAAATTTTCAAACATTTCTGAACATCTCATGGTCAATGCTGGTCGGCTCCAGTTGACGGCGAACACCATCAGGGTATCGAGATGACATCAGTGCGGTTCAACTCAGTTTGGTACCACGCTGAACCTCCATCAATCCTGCCTCCGTGTGAAACCTGCTTTAACCATCACAGCTAAATGCCTGAATCCAACCTTTCTTTACCCGAACGCTAACCTAAACCTAATTTAAACCTAAACCTAAAACCAAGCCTTAACCCTCTGCCAGCGTTTTGAAGAAGTGTAGACCAGCAAAAACATCCACAATTTCCAAGAATGTCCTCGCTCTGTTGGTTCAAAACAAATTCCTGTCCCCAATATTTAGCAAACACCCACACATACAGATATAAGCATGTACACACACACTTGCTCAAGCTCTTCACAGCAGTTTGCCAGATTAACCATGGGAAGAAAACGAGACTTTTGCAGAATAAAAACAATTTCCTATAAATCTGAAGGTTGACATTCAACAAATACAAACATTACAACACAAAATGACAGCATCTGTTACTTCCTGCAGCTCACAGCAGCTTATTATTATTAGAAAATAACACATCACTCTCACTCACTCATTTGCCGAACCGCTAAGCCCTACTAGAGTCGCGAAGGGGTTGGATTCTATCTTAGTCGACACTGGGAAAGGGGCGGGGTACATCCTGACTAGCTCATCCGACCATCGCAGGGCCAATACACAAACAACCATTCAAGCACACACTACTAGGGACAATTCGGAACATCCACTGAACCTAATGTGCATGTCTTTGGACTGTTTAAGGAAACCGGCACAGCCTGCGGAAACCCACACAAGCACAGGAAGAGCATGCAAACTTCAGACAGAACCCGGGACTTGAACCCAGGACCTTCTTGCTGTGAGGTGGACCTAACACCCCGCTACCGTGTTGCCCGACGTTCGCACACGCTACACAGAGCTAATTAAAGGCACTGCACTGTATGATGTACCGAATATGCAGTAGAGTCATGGGAGAGGTGCAGATGTTCTCTGCTTTACATTCAAACTCAACCATTATTCATCTGATCTTCATCAATATTTTAGAACGGCTCCTTCCAATTTCAGAAAAACGTCAGAAAAATGAATGTAACGTTACGTAAGAGGGGACGCAAATTTTATTTATATCAGCATCGATTTCTCACTGTGTTACTCAACTGTAATTATCGGTATGGTATCTGTACTAGCCATCATATTTCACATGACTGGTTGCTATGGTGATAGGAATGACTCCCTGGATGTCTGATTGATAGATTGCGGCTCGGCAGTGTCAGGTAGCCGAGTTAGGATCGTTATTTCCAGCTTCATCTCATCATTAGCTGCGAGAGAGAGAAACAACAGCTTGGGTATTTGTGTAGCTCCAGTCGAGTTTTGTAACTGACTGATCAAAGTGAACCAAAGCTCTGCTTCGTGTTCATCCAAGGATGCCTGTCACTTGGCGAAATCAGGACGTGCTGCACCTGCTGACCTACATACAACTTATTGCATCTTCATTGTTTGTGAGAGAGAAGGAGACAGTAAGACTCTGAAGTGAATGAGGGAGGAGAGCGAATGGGAGAGAGATTCCTCTGCTGAATGTGATACAGGAACGTTCCTGGGATGAAGGGGGAAAAAAACCCAACAACTATAAATACCTCATGCGGGCTGTGAGAACGAATGATGCAAGTATTGAGAGAATATTCTTGATGTTGTAAGAAAAGGATATTCAGAGTTCAGCTCATATGTAATACAGTCAGTAATGGAGGCCATGGGTTAATATTGGGAACACTAAACTACCTTTAGCTTTCTTTGATTGATTATTTCCACATCATTTTGGTGAAATATCTCCTCAACACCTGTCAGTTGTTCCGTATGCACACTGTATTCATCCCTCAAAAAGGTCGAGTCTGTTGGGCTATTACACTCAAGTCAGTGGCTCATCAAGGTTGGAGCTTATCCCCGGCTTCTGTAGCAGGTAGGCGTTGCTAACATCTATTTTTACTCCTGGGTGGTCAGAGGCACACTTGTGATTAACACCTTGCCCAGGGGTCATGGCACATTGGGGGGTCTAACAGGGATTCAAACCCACGAACTCTCAATCATGAGCCCAGCACCATAACCACTTCACCACCAGCCCCCACGTACGTGCCCTACCCTGATCAAAACAGAGTGGCCCGCTGTACACACAACACTATTCCAACCAATCAGCAACAGGGGGCATTTGTGCTCAAATGGAGGACGACTGCACAGTCCGACAGTGTTACTTGTGTCTTCTGAACGTACAAACAAACGTCATGTAATGCTTTAAAGAACTAAATTATGCATAGCAGTATGATACCTTTTGCCAGACATGCTCACCTGCCTAATAGGAATGAATTAGACGATTTTGGTTGAATTTTATACAATGAGCTCACAATTGTCACTTTTCCACGGCCGCACCAGAGCCAAGCAAGCTACAGCAGGCCAACGCCTTTACAATTTCTGCTACCATTCATCAGGGCTACATCATGGCGAGAAGCCAGATGATTACCCATGGGACAGGCGAGGCCAGCGGGTACATAAGGCAGTGTTAATTTGGAAGGTGGGGTTTCTGTCCATTAGATACTCAGATGTAAGCATTTATCTCTATCATGCCTTTGTAATTTGTGTCTGAATGCATAGTTAAAAGAAATCTAATAATGAAACTAAGCTAAGCGCTAACTTATGCATCCCTATGAACACACCAAACATAATTTCTATTTATTTCCTACAGTTGGCCATCATTCATACAGATACCCAACAGCCCCAGACTGTAATGCTAATCATTCATTAAAATATAATTGCCTTAATAACTAAAAACATGAAGGTCTTCCATGACTCACGCTGGACATCGCAGTGCTATATAAAGCAAATATCAAATCAACAGAATGGGAGGTCAACGCAGTCTGGAAGCTCAACTGCCAGATGATTTCAGGCCAACTGTATTTTGACTTAATGATTTCTTTTCCGAGGTACTTCACTTTTGTTCAGCAGTTTCACGAGTGGCACAAAGAAGCAACCAAGAGACGCCGGTCCAGTGATGGAGATAAAGGTGAATGGGTTTTAATAATTTATGCCGTTTCAGGATCGACGGTAGAGATTCACCATCTCGACACTTCATTACTAAATTTATAGAGTTCTCATTCACCACCTTTTAGCATCTTCTCTGAGGGGATGGGTACCATCTCAACTGCTGTTCCTGTAGGCATTTTTGGAGCTAAAGTGGAGTTTGGTAGCTGAATCGTTGGCGAGGTTCCTGCAAGAGAAGAACCTGATCAGAAACGGTAGCCATTTTCTTGTCATTCCCAATCAAACCCTGACTGCTTGAAGGGAAAACTACCCTCGGTTGATGTTGACGTGATTGAGACCATATTGCTGAATATTACAGCCCAGACCACCAATTACCATTCGAGCGAGAGTTCTACCACATGACATTAACAACAGCCTACTTCTTCTACTTTTCTCTCTCCTGGAGAACTGTAATCCAGACGATTAACTTCCTTTTAATTCTCCGCCATGTGACTCTTTGGATTCTGTCCAAGCTAACGGTACAGTGTGGAGACCTGCTGCCCCAAGGTTCTGTCTCGTGTGTTCGAGTACGTTCGAGCACGCTAGAACAGGTTGCTTGATTACAGTTAAAGCTTTTGTTCAGCCGTTGCATATTGCCCCAAATTGCCCCAAATTAGCCCTTTGGCTAATATAGGCTCCAGCTTCCAGGTCGACCCTAGTAGGATTAAGTGGTTTGGCAAATGAATGAATGAATGAATGAATTAATGATGTTTTAGGCCACGCCCCTAGCTGAATGTGATGCTAGCGTGGAGAGAAATGTGTTTATTCTGTGTGGGGGTTTTTTATTACACAGTGTGGGATTTAGAAAGGTATAAACCTCAGTTACACTTTTATGGGTTGTTTTGGTTTTCCCTACGCCGGAACCCATAAAGTTTTAAGGGAGAACTCTAAAATAAATTGTTAGTTTCAACTTACAGAAAGATCTTAAAATGGGAGCATATAAGGCTAAGAGACTTTAATTATCTACAGAACCCTTAAACAACTTTCCAAGTACCAAAAGAGTTCAGCTCGAGTTCAAACACCTTGAAAGTGTTAAAAAGAAATAATTTACAATAATCTGGACTTTATAACATGTTTTTTATACATAACCTACAGAGGAAAAGGATTCTTCAGTGGTTCTTTGGAGACGTAATAGTTCTTAGCTTGCAAAAAGGTCCTACACATGAAAGCTACAGAAAGAGAACCAGGATCTTTTTACCAGTTCCACACTTACATACAGTGAGCATTGTTGGTGCAGAACAAAGGTAACAAAGCAAATTTCCAACACTAAATTTGTTTTAGTTGATTGATGGCACATAAATTGCGGTGCTGTGTACGTTTTAGCTCAAGCGGAAGCTTTCCTGTAGTTAAGGAGAAAAGCGTCTGGAACCCAGCAGCATTATGAATCACTGTACAGTAGAAACTCGGCACACTTTGGCTGACAAAGGCTTTTTTGTTATCACTTGGCTGTTCCAGGTTTCTTTAGGGCCCTGATAAGGTATAAAACAGGCACCATTGTTAAGCCAGAAACAATTAGAGCCACTCGAGCACTGGCCCTGATATAATTTGTGTAAATGTTGACATTTCTCTGTGTAAGAAACGTTCTCTTTACTGGGTCGCATACAACTTTGAGATTGTTTATTTTTATTTATTTATTTTTAAATATGCCGGAGAGTACAGAACTTCCTCCGTCTCCAGACTAACACAGCATTGATTTAATGACCACGTTTTGTACCCCACAAGTGTAAAGTGAGAGTAGGGCTTTGGATATGGTGTGTGTGTATAGATACAGTGTCGGTGCCTCACATTTCAAGAAATAATGCCCTTCTGAGACCTTGACGTAAGAACTAGTGACCTGGTCTTGTTGTTGTTTACTTTAACACATGAATCAAAAGGTGTAATTAGTCTGGGGTCAGTGCATGGGTGATTTTAAATGCTTTTGTAATCGAGTCCAGTAAGAATGAAAATCTTATTCTGTAGCCTGCGGTCAGGGCTGAGCTGTAATCGGGAGAATATAAAGAGGATAACAGTGATATTCAGGAGGAGAAACAAAATCTGCCATTATATGACAGCGCTAGCCAGCTAATATACTAAATGGTAGTTAAAAAAGCAGGATGACACCATGAACCCACTCCACTGCTTCTTGATGATGATGTACTGTATGTAGTGTATTAGAATCAGAATCAGAATCAGAATACTTTATTGATTCTGGAGGAAGTTGTGTGCACACAGTTGCTCAATACCAAGTAAAGGAAAAGATAAAGATAAAAGTCTCAATAAAAAAAAATACATACACACATATATATATATATATATATATATATATATATATATGTGCAAATCTTTATTTTGGACAACATTCGCCTCTCCGCCACTACCGTCAGAGAGTCCAGCAATGTTACTGGCCTCAGTCTATTGAGTCTGTTTGCGTCTGCAACCCTCAGCCTGCTGCCCCAGCATGCAACAGCATAGAGGATGGTGCTGGCCACTACAGACTCATAAAACATGAGCTTGAACTTGAGCAGCATAAAGATTATCTAGAGCTACAGCAAATATTATCATTAATTTATTTATTTTCTAAGTCGTTTAATCCTAATTAGGGTCGAGGGGAGGCTGGCGCCCATCATAGCAGACTCTGGGCGAGGGCGGGGTACACCCCGAACAGCTCACCAGGCCATCGCAGGGTGAACACTCACACAACCGTTCACACTCACACCTAGGGGGGATTTGAAACCGCCAATCAGCCTACTGTGCATGTATTTGAGTATAAACATAAATTAATCGTTTTAACAAAGCACGGACTCAGTAACACTGATGCAGTCAGTCGCGTATTCGCACCTCAGAATGGCTGTGATTGCAGAGAGCGACGTTACATGAAAAACGAGGATTAAAAAATGAAAAATTACTTTTTTTGGAGAATAACACCCATCTCCACACCTCCGTGTTTACGCTCTGCTCTACAGATCAGACACAGAACCGTGACAGACTCTGGCAGCTTTGATTCGTGAACCTTTTGTTCTGTTCCCAATTGCAGGTAATTAAGTGATTTGGCAAAAATACAGCCAAAAGAGCCACTTGTCATCAGACTCTTACTTTCTCTGCAGGCTACTAAGCCATCTGGTGCATTCATCTGTGATCGCTTTTGTGATTTATTTTTTATTATTATTTATTTTTACTACTCATGCATTAATTTTCTATTGCAGCATCTGACGATATTGTAATAAAATTTTTATTATTATTTATTTATTGAAATCCTATGTAGGGCGGCACGGTGGCGCAGTGATACGGTAGCACGTCCGCCTCACAGCAAGAAGGCCTGGATTCGATCCCCGGGCTCCCTTAATCCCCCCTCACTCTTTTTAGGGTCATGGGGAGACCGGAGCCTATCTCAGCTGACACTGGGCAAAGGCGGGGTACACCCTGAATAGCTTGCCAGACCATCGCAGAGCCAACACACACACACAGAAAAATTCTCACTCACGCTCACACTCAGGGTCAATTTGATACAGCCGCTTAGCCACTTCCCGGGAGGAAACCAGGGTACCCTGAGGAAACCTACGCGAGCACGGGCAGAACATGCAAACGCCACACAGATCCCAGGACCCTCTTTCTAACAGCGACGCCACCGTGCCGCCCTGTAACAGGTTTAATATTCTAATAAACAACAAGTGTTATTCATGTGGCTAATCCAAATGTGCTTTTATCACTGACATCAAATTGCCTGTAATGCTATATTATATTATTATGGCTAGCAATGTAGCTAATCTAAGACTGCAAACAGTAAGTGATAGCCATGCGACTAATCCATTGCCTTTTAATATTCTGGTAAATATTCCACACAAGTGTTTTTTATCTCCGAGATAATAAAATATTGTGTGTAATGTGATGTTATATTTTGATTTTATAGCTTTATAGGCAGCTAGCTTTCCGATTTAATTACAGGAGAAGCTCAGGGTATGTTTTGACCGACGATGTTTGCTTGGGGAAGTAAAACTCATGCGGGTTAATATATGCAGTGGATATTAAAGCATCGATATATGGATCCTTCTTAAGGCTTTTGATCAAAGGTTACAAACAGTTATGTTTATGATAAAGGACACGACGGATCGATGATTATCGGCTGCTCGGTTTACTGCAGGAAAGCCACGCCAAGCTGTGATAATGCTGCAGAATATCAAAACATCCATTTAGGCCAGTGATACCCATCCGTCATGTGATGTAGCTGATAATGGAAAGGAGTCGTTGGTCAAAATCTCCTTTCTTCGACTGCCGACTGACAGAAACGACTTTCAGGAGGATGAGGACAACATTTGGGTGCAAGGCATGTCTGTGTGTGTGACCATGTGAGAGAGAGAGAGAGAGAGAGAGAGAGAGAGAGAGAGAATCCATGGTTTGTCAGTGTTATTGTACTTCGTCTCCTCTTGGCTGACCTTCTGAAGCCAAGCGGTGGATTTAGACTTAGCTCAGAAAGCCAGATTTCGCTTCTTGAAGCTCTGTTAAAGCCATTATTAAGTCCAAACATTTACTAGATACAAAAAAAAATCCCTATTTTTTTTTAGCAAGCTTTCATATGTATGAATCAAAATCATCTAAATATTGCATTATGTTTTTACTTAGATGGACAATGTTTTATATTTAAATATAAAATAAAATATTGATTTTCTATAATTTGCAGTGTCTTAATATGGAGAGCGAGTAATGTGGGATATTTAAAATTCAGGTTCAAACCAAAAGTATAAATTGAACAGTAACCAAATGTAAAATTATTAAATCTATTTCTTTTAGACTTCTTCTATTTCTGTTTGTAAACTTGAAAGAATGAATCCATCCATCCGTCCATTCATTATCTGTACCACGTATCCTTTAAGATCACGGATAAGGGACAGGGTCACTCCATGAACAGGTCACCAGGGTATCACGGGGCAAACACATTCACACCGATTGGTAATTACCAGGGGCACGTTGACCTAATGTGCATGTCTATGGGCTGTAGGAGGAAACCGGAGCAACCAGAGGAAACCCACACAAGCACAGGAAGAACATACAAAAACTCCACACAGAAAGGCACTTGGCTGAGATTCGGACCCAGAACCTTCTCACTGTGAAGCGACAATGAGCCACTGTGCCTGCCAAGGTGGGGTAGAAACTGAACTGCCCACCAGTCCATCACAGTGTAGCACACACACACACACACACACACACACACACACACACACACACACACACACACACACACACACACACACAC
>JAOUQZ010000008.1:22948507-22973126 GCA_028564935.1 Neosilurus hyrtlii | reverse complement strand
GGCTGAGATGGGCGCCAGCCTCCCCGCGACCCTAATTAGGAATAAGCGGTTCAGAAAATGAATGAATGAATGAATAATGTGCATGTCTATGGACTGTATATATACGTATACATGTGTGTAAGAAGTCGTGTGACTTTTCTGTAACAGTCTGTTCCTTCCCAGCATGATGAATATATGAACATCAGTTCATGTGACCTTCGCATCATTCCGGGGTATTGTTCCCATCTCATGAGAAGAGGAGTTCCTATCTTCCCGCCTTATTTACTGCTCTGTTGTGTCGCTCCTAGTGTGCGGTGTCGTAGAGCTCAGTTTACACACGACTGTCACTGTGCCTCTGCTGCCAACCCGATCGCTTTGTTCTACGTTTACAGAAACACAATACCCAAAAGAGATTAAGCGTGCCCATGCTAGACCGGCACCGTGTTAAAGCTTGTTCAGAGCCCAGAGTGTGTCTGTTCGATAGCTGCGCTACCAGACCCATGTCCCTGTGGTCTCTGCCCATTCGCTTTTCATCCCAAACTCTTTCACTTACGACTCTGCAGTGCAGAAGATACCTGCTGGTCCGCGTAGTCCTTAATCATCCTGCATGAGTCACATTCAGCTGATTCACTGAGATGGGCTTTAAAACACGCGTGAAATTTAATAACACACAAACAAACTGGATAAGAAGAAGAAGATTAAAGTACAAAATGTGGTGCTTCGTGTTATAAAAATACCATCATTGTTTAGGGGGGTTCACAGTAGAGGTGCAATAGAAAAGCGACTGATTTATACCAATTTATTGTTTTGTGATTTTTATGGGGGGGAATTTTGAAATTCGCATCCAGATGTTTCGCTATTCCACATTCAAGTGAATATTTTGCGGCTTAAACACATATATGTTACTCATCAATTTGCGACTGATTTGCGATTAATTTGCGGTTGGGTTGCAGATGTTTGCAAAAAAACAGTGAGTCTACTGTCGCACATCAGTGTTGTTTTATTCGCTTTTTGTGCTCAAACCTTCCATTTTTTATTCATGCGTTATTAGCGCAAACAAAAGGTTAATAAAATGTGAATGAAGACAACATACATGAGATATGGTGAATGGCAGCAAGTCACAAACGTCTCTCAAACATTTCCTGTGGAGGTCTCCAACTTGTCGCGACTTTGCGAGCTTCTCGTGAACTGTTTGTGAAGAGTTTGAGACTACTCCACGTCAGAGCCTCGTTTTGTGACAGTCGCTGAAATTTTAAACAGTTGAATTTTTTTTCCGAGTTTGAGTTCACGAACCATGCAACCAAAATACGATGCCGCACAACAAATTTTGTCATTCGTGTCAGTTGCTTTTCTATCGCACCTCTAGTGTGAACACCCTCTAAATAAAGCACTTTGAAAGTAACCACCCTGGACAACTCACCAGGCCATCGCAAGGCGGAAACACGCTGACATCAAGGCAGAAACATGGCCTACTCTTTATGAAATGGTTCTTTTACATGCCTCTCACAGTGAGACACATGGCTGGCCTTTGATAACAGATAACCCGGTAAGCTGCACTGGAGTGACAGTGGTGACAGTAGGGGGACAGTGGTGACAGTGGGGCTTGAACCCACGACCTTCGGATCAGTAAGTCAGCACCCTCCCACCAGGTTCTTGCTGCAACCTTCCCTCCTTTCTTGCTGCATCACTGATTATTTTCCCCCAACAGCATGTCTAGAATGTGTTTGCATGTATACTTTTTCCCAGCTCCTAGACTATTTATTACATTACATTTGCATTTACAGCATTTGGCAAACGCTCTTATCCAGAGTGACTTACAAATATCATTTTAATACAGCTGAGGGTTAAGGGCCTTGCTGATGAACCGCCGACCTTCAGATCAGTAACCCATCACCTTAACAACTAAGCCACCACTGCCCTACATATGAACATATTCATTCATGAGATTTCCTCTTCTGTAATTGGTGGAAAACCATGAAACAATTCTTGGTATTGCATCACTGCCATGGGAAGGATTAATTCGAATGATTATTGCATGATTGGCACGTGCAGCTAGTAACGTGACTGTCTAATGTGAAAATATTTTGCATGAATAACAAAACAATCCCTAGGCTGAATAATTCTCTATATCATACTTCACCTCATTCAATAATTGCTTATTATCCTGAGTGGATAATCCACCTCACAGTAAGAAGATCTGAGTCCCAGGCCCAGTGAGGGCCTTTCTGTGTGAAGTCTGCATGTTCTCCCGATGTTTGCATTGGATTCCTTCCCACAGTCGGAATACATGCGTATTTGGCTAACTGTTCCAGATTGCCCCGAGGTGTGAGTGTGAGTGTGAATGGTTGTGTGGTGACTCTGCGCTGATCTGGCGAGCTGCTGAGGATGTACCCCGCCTTCACCCAGTGTTGGTTTAGATAGGCTCCAGCCTCCCTGCAACCCTAAAAAGGGTTAATCAATGCAGTGAGTGAAATTGAAGTGCTATAATTTGGAAAATGACTGGTAGTATACGGTAAGGGGGGGATGAAGGGGATAATAATACCTTGTTACGCATCAGAGTTCATGTTCAAGCCTGTATGTTTGCTATTAGTATAATGGATAAGAGCCAGCAGGGAGGAGAGTCGGGGTGTCTAGACAACTGACACTGAGCATCTCACTGACCCAGAGTGTTTGTTTTGGTGAAACTCGTCTTCAACCCTGCGTTGAAATGAATCAGGATAAAGACACCGAATACTCCTCCTGTTTTTGACCTAGATAGCATGCTTTCCTCTTT
Source organism: Neosilurus hyrtlii (assembly GCA_028564935.1). Classification (NCBI taxonomy): domain Eukaryota; kingdom Metazoa; phylum Chordata; class Actinopteri; order Siluriformes; family Plotosidae; genus Neosilurus; species Neosilurus hyrtlii. Next base: position 22,970,374 of record JAOUQZ010000008.1, on the reverse strand, counting down.
CTATCCCTCCCTCTCTTTCTCCCACTCCCTCGGCCACAATTCATTTATCCCCCCCCTCTTGTCGAACCCATACACATAATGCATGATCGTGTTCAGTGTCTAAATGTCAAGGGAGCATGGGACGGCATGATGATGCTCCACGGTAAAATATCTGTGCAACACTCACATGCACACAACTGGCTTTGATGGCCAATGATAGTATATTCTGAAATGAATGAAGTCTACATGTCTATGAGAGCAGATTGTTATTTGCTTAAGCAGAGGTAGCATTAGATAATAACCCTCGTTGCAAGTCTTGTCCATTTTTTTTATATTTCTTGACAATACTGCCACCCTGTGGTCATTGGTAGTACTACAGCTAGATGATGATGATCATTAAATATGACCAGGGGAGGATTTTAGCTTAATTGTGTGTTAGGTTTCATTGTATTGTTTGTTTCTCAGATTTATTAATGCAGTTATATTAAGGAGTGTATTGTTAAGGATAGCAGTGGATCAGTAGATAACCCCAAAATGATCAACTCTTTTAGTTAACAGCAACTAACTAACTAAGTGACTAGTAGAATATTTTTAATAACCGCTATCACTGTAGCTGAGCTACTACTACTAATAGATAGATAGATAGAAAGACTTGTCATTTGCCGAACCATTTAATCCCATTCGGGTCTCAACCGACACTGGGTGAAGGCGTGGTACACCCTGAACAGCTCGCCCAGACCATCGCAGGGCCAATACTAACAACCATTCAAACTCCCACTCTCCACTCTGGAACAGCCAGTTAATGTGGACCTTAACCTTATGGGCATGTCTTTGGATTGTAGAAGGAAACCAGAATACCTGGAGGAAACCCACACAAGCACGGGGAGAACATGCAAACTCCACACAGAAATGTCCGAGCGTTGGAATCGAGCCCGGGACCTTTGTGCCATGAGGCGGACGTGTTAGCCACTACCTAATCACTTTTAAAGTTTTCTGATTGGCCAGTAATCATAATTAGCTAATTTTGAACATACATGTGGCTGTAAAATGACCTGCTATTACATACACTGACCTTTCTGCCCTTAATATCATGGGAAAATCCAAGCACTGCAACCAGGACCACAGAAAACAAACTATGGCTCTGCACAAGTCGATTCTGTCCTTCAGAGATATTTCAGCAACTGACGCTGTTGCACGCAGCTGTACAAACAACTGTTAGCAAATATAAAAAAATCCGGGGATCACACGGTGAACCCTCATGGGATGAAGCAATTTTGATTCGAAAAAAAAGCACAACTGAATCCCGAGAGAAATATAAAAGGAACTGGTGACGGAGTATCATATGTATATCCAGCATTAAGAGCATCACCAGGACCTGAAAGGCTGCCATGTAAGGAAGAATCCCTACTCCAAGACCAACATTAAAAAAGACTGAACCTGCAGATTATTACTAGCCTGGGGATTGGAAACATGATCTCTGGTTCTATCAGGCAAAAAAAGATCTGTTTGCCCATAATGATAAATAGAGTACAGTGTATGTAGGAAAATTGGTGAAGATTTCAATCTGAAAGATATTGTCCCGCCTGTGAAGCATGGGGGTGGTAGCATCATATTGTGGGGTTAGGTCTTCTAGAAGAGGGACAGATGCCCAGCCATCACTGGTATGTGGGACCCATGTGGGTAGAAAGTGGGCGTCCATGGATTCCATATTGGCCCATGTCAACTGCCCACATGTGTATACAGTATGGGCCTGACCTGGGTTATGCTTGGGCTGCATGGGCACCAAGTGGACATCTTAAATGTGGTCCACTTGGGTCATCTAAGGGTGCCCCAATGTTGGAAAGGCTCCTATGTGGGTCCTAGTTTGGTCACTAATGGGAAATGAATTAATGTGTTCAGTTGATATTGGGCCACTATGGAACCTGTCTACAATCCCATATGGGACCAATTTTTTTTGCCCACTTGCTACTTACATGGCTCTCACATGCATTTGCTGGCTTTACGGACCTTTTCCTCAGAAAACCGGGGCATATAACAGGGCAGGTCATTAGAAAGTAACAGGTTATTCAGCTTTTCCTGCTGAAAGGGGCTACTGCTGTTAGGGAACACTGTCTCCATTAAGGGGTGTACTTGGTCTGTAGCAATGTTTAGGTACATGGCAAAGGTGAAAATTGTAAATCTGTTCCAGAGTCATTATTTCTCCTTTGGTGTATCAGTTTTGGTAGGTATTAACCACTGCATATTGTGAAGATCGTCACACTTGCCCATTTTCCTACTTCCAACGTGCATAATCTTCAAGAACTGGCTGTTCCCTTGCTGTCTAATCTACCCCACCCCATGGCAGATGCCAGTGTAATGAGGTCATCCTTCTTATTCGCTTTCTCTTTCACGTGTTTTAAAGTTATGGCTAATTGGTGTAGTTGTACTAAACATAAAGGCAACAAAGTGAAGGTATTGACCATCACTTAGCCATGACCTGAATCTCAAATGTGTGGCCTGAGCTGGAAATGTGTGTCAGACTGAGGAGGCCAACAAGCCAGGCTGAATTTCACCTGTTCTCTCGGGAGGAAGGAACAACAATTCCAGCAAAGTGTCATGAGAAGCTTACGAAGGAGAGCCAAAGTGTTTTAACCCTGAGAAAGGTGTTTGGAAACAAAGTTCTGACCCACTGAGAATCTGAGATAAAAGTTCAGATAAATCTGTCTACAGTATACAGTGTCATTTATACTTTATCTTGATTGAATGTCACAGGAAGTATAAAGTTTAAATGTTTTTAGCTGAGGTGTACGAGGGTGTGCTGAAAAGTTCATAGGTTAACAATGATGCAATGGTCGAATTTGACCAAACGTGGTTTAGATTCCAACACATTCGCCCCTGCAGTCTACAGACCTCTTCCGTCGGTGCTGCAGTGCTTGATTCCCCTTGGTATAAAAGCCTTTATCCTAATTTAGAGATGGATTACTATGAACTTTTCAGCCCACCCTTGTAGGTAAACTCAAAGTCTGGACCCAACGACAGCCCTGTGGAGTTTACAGGTTTGTGACATTTTCGTTTCTGAATTGCTTGATACTTGAAGGCAGGGTATACCTGGAACAGCTCGTCTGACCATCACAGTACAACACACTCACAAACATTCACACCTTGGAGCAATCAAGAATATTCACTTAACCTAATGCCTTTGGACTGTTGAAGGAAACTGGACTACCCGGAGGAAAACCATGCAAGCACGAGGAAAACATCACAAGTCCACACAGAAAAGCCCTCGCCAACCCTGGGACTTGAACCGGGAATCTTCTTGCTAACGGGGGGAAGTGCTAACCACTACAACGCCATGACATCAGGTTGTAACATGTCTACGCTAATATAGGTATTAATCATAATAATCATAATAATAATAGAAGCACAGACGCATGCTGGTTAGGTATTCAGAAGGTCCTGGGTTTGAGTCCTGTGTTCCGGTGTTTCTGTGCAGAGTTGGCTTGTTCTCTCTGTGCTTGCATGGGTTTTCTCCAGGTACCCTGGTTTCCTTCCACAGTCCAAAGACATGCAGATGAGGCTAATTGGCTTCTGATGGGTTTCAAATTGCTCCTAGGTGTGAGTGCGAGTGTGAATTGTTGTGCATGTGTTGGCCCTGCAATGGTCTAATGAGCTGTTCAGGGTGCACCTGGCCTTCGCCCAGTGTCGGCCTAGATAGGCTCCAGCCTCCCCACAACCCTAGTAGGATTAAGTTGCTTTGCTAATGAGTGAGTGAGTAATAATGATAACGATAATAATATTTTATCATGGGAAAAAAAAATATCCGTCCATATTTAGTGAAAAGCTTCACGTTTATTTCTGTTTATAGAGCTACCAGAAATTGCTTTACTTCCTTAGCCTCTACACTTTAACTTTGGATGATGATCAAAATCTATTTTTTTTAGTGCTGCACTACTCGTTTCCTCTGTGGCTAATAAAGCTTTGTCAAAGATTTGATGACACATGCTATAAAAAAAGGCTTGAAAATGATTCAAACATTATTCAGGGAGAACACTGAATAACTACTAAAGAATACCATTAATACGGGACAGGATAGCATAGAATCCTGTTCAGCTATATGTTGGAGTTGAGTTTTAATCTGGAATAACCCTGCCTGCTAGTAAGGGGTTAGGTATATTCAGCTGGCTCAGTTAAACAAGCATGAGGATGTGGCTTCCTGAAAACATGCAGCTGATGAAGAACTAGGCAGATTGGTGCTAATCTCCAGGAGCAGCAGGTGCTACAGATTTGGGTAATCCCAAGCTAAAGGGGATTTTGTGACCCTTCACAGACTTCACTGATTGGGCATGGATTTCAACTACTTACAAAAAAGCACAATATATCAGTAAAGCATCTGTTTACAGTCTTTATTATTCAGAATTCTGGTAATTTGATGATTAAAAATTGGACTTGCTAGAGATCCATTATTGGCCCTCTCAGATTTGTTACATGCTTTAAGGAAATCTGCAAAATTAATCAATCAGTCAGTCTAAACTGTAATAGGAAAATAAACTACGTACAATCCAGGTCAACATGAAGCAGATTTCCGGTTGCCACCCCAAAGTAGATTATTTTTCTTTACTAACACCTTCCAAAGAGTTTATTTGTCTTATTATCTAAGTATCCCTACAATTTGTCAACAATTACTGTTTTTATTAAAAAATAATAATAATAAAATAAAAACATCCATCCATGTTCTATCCCCCTTATCCATCAGGGTCATGGTGGTAGACCAGAAAAGAACAGCATTTCAGAACACACAAGTCAAGCCTTGAGGTAGGTTGGCTACAACAAATGACCACATATGTCTTCTGATCCTCTCAGAAAAAAGCAGGAATCCGAATGTCATGAAATAAACACACTGGAAAACAATGGCATGCAATTGCAGATAACACAGGTTATTAGAAAGTAACACAGGTTATTAGAAAGTAACACAGATTATTAGAATGTAACACAAGTTATTAGAATGTAACACAGGGTATTAGAAAGTAACACAGGCTATTAGAAAGTAACACAGGTTATTAGAATGTAACACAGGGTATTAGAAAGTAACACAGGCTATTAGAAAGTAACACAGGTTATTAGAATGTAACACAGGGTATTAGAAAGTAACACAGGCTATTACAAAGTAACACAGGTTATTAGAAAGTAACACTGAGTATTAGAAAGTAACATAGGTTATTAGAAAGTAACACAGGTTATTAGAAAGTAACAGGTTATTAAAAAGTCGAGGGCAAACAAATCTAAACATTAGGCAGTCTCAATATCGGACAGGTGAAGCTCAAGGTCAATGGCAAATATGTACATCAAAGGCAAATGTGTTGAGGTGCATCGGCACAGTTTAATTTTAAAGTCAAGGTCAGAGTAAACAGGTGCAGTTAATACAAGGTAAATCAGTGATATCAAGGCCATAAACAAAAGAAAAAATCAAGCAAAAGACACAGATAACAATACCAGGAAGCAGTCCAAAAAAACAAGGCTTGGGTTGGCAGTAGCCTCTATCCCACTATCAGGTATTGGGAGCCACAGCTATCTCAAAGCTACCCTAAGCTTGTATTGGGCATTAAGCAGCCTCATGCAGAAAAGCTGTTGTAAAGGCGTTTCTATAATAGTGCATTTCTTTGGCTATAAAAATGCTGCCTTGCTGTAAACATCAACCACCCTGTCAAAGATGCCCGACCTACAGAAAAACTAACGATATCAAATCCAATGGAGAACCATCCAGTGAAACACAACACAGTTGCAAAGGGAGCATTAAACTTCCAGTGGATGCAAATTTATAATTTAGCTGAGCTAGCAGGTAACAAATAAAACACAGTTAAAACTATTTTATACTGTTATATATGTGACTTTATTTACACCAATAAATGTTTATGCTAATTACATATTAGGACACAAATTACAAAGATATCATGGAGCTAAATATTTACATAAGAATGTCTAATGGACTTAAAGAGATAATCAGCGAAGTATGAAGTATGAAGTCCGCCTTGACTCCACCTTGGTCTCACTTGCACCAAGGGTAATTGCAGTGCCAAATTTCTCTGACTTCTAGCCTCAAAGTAGCCCAGAGGATGTGCACTCAAGCCCCACAAGTGCCAGGACAAATGATAATAGCCTTAGCTCGCACTAACTCCGTCAGCTTTGGCTTGATAGTGGGACAGCAGCTACTGAGGCTATAGTGGGCTCCAAAACAGGAGATCTGAAAATTATGCCATGAAAAACTACTCGCATCACTGTCTGTGTGATATTGCATATTCTGAATATAACTGAATGAGGTGCAAAATGGAAAAGAATACTGCATGAATATATATATATAAAAAAAACAAGCTATAAGCCCCTAAAAAACTACAAGCCCCAACATAATACAGGAATAATCCACTGGAATAATACAGCAGCATATCTGGTTGTAGAAGTAATGGGTGGTGTACATACCCCTCTGTAGCCTCCTAAATGACAGAGTTCTATCCCTTACAGGTAATGTCCAACAGTACAGTGAATCATGCTTCATTTCCTTCTCACAGCAGGCAAACCGCTGCGTTTTCCTGTGGTTGTGGGGTCACTACGACTCAGCAGCCTTTTCTAGGTCACTGGATTCATCCACGAAGGGTCAGGATGTCCCTGTTTTAGGGTACAAGCACAAATAGAGCAAGAAGGGCATCCGGTAAAAGTGCATGCTGTGAGATTTTTTCTTCATCCTGAGCATCCGGTGTCGTCTTCAAACACCTTATTTCGGTGGGTGAACGTTCAGATTTCAGAAAATTTTTCATATCTCACAATCACACCCAATGGCTGCCATTCACTAAAACAAACATCCAACGGAAAACTGGCTGTAACTAATATGTAACAAAATAATAGGCTTTTTCCTTGTAAAAGCCTGCATTGATTATGAGTCAAATATCCATGAAATAAATAAGTACTGTGAAATTCTTTTTATTTAATAGGGTAAACAGTTCACATCCATCCATCATCCATACCGTGTATCCATCAAGATCAGAGGAGAAACTGGAGCCAGTCTCATCTGACACCCTGAACAATTCGATAGACTATCACAGGGCTAACACATCCACACAACCGTTCACACTTATATTCACATGTATGGACAAGCTAGAGTAGTCAGTTTAACTTACGTGTACATATATCTTAGTTTGGACTGTAGAAGGAAACCGGAGTGCCCAGAAGAAACCGACACTAGCACAGAGAGATTTGAATCTCAGACCTTCTCACTGTGAGGCAACAGCGTTAAATCCTGAGCCAGGATTCGGACCAAATTGGGGTAACAGAATGATAAGGATGACATGATATTAAGATATTGAGTTGCATGCAGTGCAAACAGGAAATGTGAAACAGTGGCACAGTGTTTCCATGCACAGATAGTTGTGTGGTATAATAACATTCATAAGTTAATATTGGTTCATGATACAGCCACCTTTGATGCTTAGGCTTGATTAATTACTGCTTCCAGCTGCGATTTGTTATTGTAACCTGGAATTTTATGCCCAAAACCTTTTGATATTTTAATCAATGTTCATAGATTTCATTTACACTAAAGCCAGGACAACTTGGCATATTTATATTAACTACATTAGCGGTAAAGTGGTTAGCACCTCCGCCTCACAGCAAGAAAGTCCTGGGCTCAGCGATGGCGTTTCTGCGTGGAGTTTGCATGTTCTCCGCATGCGTGGGTTTCTCCTCTGGATACTCCCACAGTCCAAAAGCATGCACATTAGGCTAACTGGCTGTTTCAAATTGCCCCTAGATATGAGTGTGAATGGTTGTGTTTGTGGACCTTTCAGTGGTCTGGTGAGCTATTCAGAGTGCACCGCGCCTTTGCCCAGAGTCGGCTGAGATAGGTTCCAGAACCTAGAACTAAGTGGTCTGGTGAATGAATGAATATTTAATTATGTGGCGGACCGACGCGAGCTTCCGAAATGTTCGGGATAAACCAGGTCAGGCAAAGAAGTTGCTTTAATGATTTCTTGTAAATGAGTAAGTATTGAGCTAGTAAGTATAACACAAACAAATGAGTTAGTACAGACAGGCAGTCGTAAGTCCGTTGTTTCAGACTGTAGATGAGAGGCAAGGATCACGAAGATTGCTCGTGATGATTCAGGTTTTAGCGTAGTCTCATCAGCCAACTAGTTGGTTCAATGTAATATGCTCAGCAAGCTCAAGAGAGTGGCCTACACACACATCCGTCTCACAGTAAGAAGTTCCTTGGTTCGATTCCCGGACTTGAGCGTTTCTGTGTGGAGTTTGCATGTTCACCAAGTAGTCCAAAAACATGCACAGTAGGCTAATTAGCTGTTTCAAATCAACTCTAGGTGTGTGTGTGTGTGTGTGTGTGTGTGTGTGTGTGCGTGTGAGAATGGTTGTATGTGTTTTGGCCTTGCAATGGCCTGGTGAGCTGTTCAGAGTGTAGCTTGCCTTTGCCCAGAGTCGGCTGAGATGGGTGCCAGCCTCCCCGCGACCCTAATTAGGATTAAGCGTCTTAAAAAATTAATGGGATAAACTTTAGGCTAATTGGCTATTCCAAATTGCCCCTAAGCTCAATGCGGAGTGGTGCTGCTTGGGTTATACAGCCTGTAGTCTGTCTGGTGAAGAGCAACATGTCTACCGTAGGTGTAGTTGGACTATGGCTTAAAAAAATTAATGAATATATATAAAGAATTTAAAAAAATAATAATCTTGCTTTATGTGTTTTTGTGTGTCTTATAGAGTTGTGTATCATCTCCCACATTGCACCACAGTCCTGAATGCTATAACTTTCATCCCACTGAAAGACAGTAAGGTAGACCTCATGTGATTTATAATCACCTTGCATACACACGTTTGCTCTTTATATCATGCTAATGTGCATCATATGAAAGGCACAAGGACATAAATCTGTGATTTTCACAGCTTTCCTTTCTGTACCTTGAGAAGCAGCTATCTGCAATCCATGGACACACCTGTACGAAATGCCTGAATAATCTGTTTACCTGTTGCATTGTGCATTCTTAATTATACAGAGTTGGCTTAATAAAGTATTCATACATCTGAAACACAGACGCCTCGGGTGCTGCATGCGTATAATTGTTTGATTAAACTATTTCAATCCCAACATGCAAGCGAGCGTGCCCATTCTCCGTAAGTCTATTTCTATGAGTAGAGCAGTTTGCACTGTCACCTCACAGCAAGAAGATATTACAGATATTACATGTTACATTTAAGGCATTTTACACACACCCTCATCCAGAGGGACTTACATTTTTATTTCCTTTATTCAGCTGAGCTCAGCTGAGGGCTAAGGGTCTTGCTCAAGGGCCCATCAGGGGCAGGCTGGTGGTACATGGGGCCTGATCTCCGACCGTCTCATCAGTAACCCAAAACTTTAACCACTGAGTCGCCGTGGTTTTGGATGTAATGGACGGATGAATGAATGGAGCACATTGTTGTCAATCTAGGCGAGAAAATTCAAAACATTCTGACATGGTAGACCTGTCCGGGTGCCACACCTCTCAGCTTCGGTTGCATCACAGCACAAGACCTGTTTAAGGTTCCTGACGTTCGTGCAGGCCCAGTGCTGTAAATGTGTTGGCAATGACACGGTGGTGTCAAAACAGGGCTGAATTTGTGTAGCTCGGTCCTGGGATCAGTCTGAAGTCCCATAAATCAGGCGCACACACACACACACACACACACACAAATAATAATAATAATAATAATAATAATAATAACAACAATAATAATAATAATAATAAGATGATAAGATATTTGTGAGTACAATTTTATAAGAATGAATTACACTTTGACTGTGCGATTAAAAAAATAATTATTAAAAATAAAACAGTAACACATGCATTAATCAACATTCCACACACTTGACAGACAGCGCGCGCGTTCTCGATGCTCGGCCACAAGGCGCGCCTCCGAGCCTTCTGCGCGCGTTCCCGATGATCTCGCCATACAAAACAAAGCTCTCTGCGCCGCTTTCATTCGGGCTTTTTTTTTCCTTTTTCAGAGACCGACTACAGGCTGGATCCGCATGCAGACAGAGAGGAAAGTCCTCCGGGGGGAGGAAAATGGATTCGGAGCTAGTGTAATCAGCCTCTGATACCCGGATCTGGGTAGTTAAAACCCCCCAAAAAAACGTCAACAGAGCGCCGGGAGGTCGTTGTTTTGATCAGATCCTGCTTGAGTGCTTTGTGTCTTCGGCCGTTTACTGTTGCAAAGCCGCGCGTCTGGGGGGGAAATAAGCGATCGCCATGTTGTTACCAAAAAGGCTTGACTGAAGAAGGTGGACGTTGAAAGTGTGGAGGGGGTGAAATCGGTTTATTCCCCTCTTTCTGTCTCTCCATCGAGCTCTCGCCGTTTTGCTGACTGTTTGTCCTCGGCGACATGGCGGAGCAAAGCTACTCCTGGTGAGTGCGCATTCGCCCTAATGGACATGCCTGTTGTTGTTGTTGTTGTTTTGCCAGCCGTAATTATTCCCATCCACACTTATTCCATGTGTCGTGGTTTATTCCCTGCGAACACACCTGCGTGTTGTCATAAACGCGAGGACGCCTTATATGCACGCTTTCTACTAAAACACGCAGCCAGGCGAATTCATGTATCGGGGTAACATCAAGCTAGACATAGAAATGTGCATAAGGGGTCTGACATCATTGCGACGCTTTTAAACAAACGCGTTTGTCTTCAAATGATCGGCGCTTTCTATGAATTAAACGCACTGGACGCTGCCTGTTACACCGCAAGCGCTGTTTGCATCCGCACTAAATAAGCTTTAGCATTAGCCGCGATGCTAACCACCAACAATGGGGTGGGAAAAAAAAGACCCGTTTACCGATTAGCTAGCTTGCTAGCTACCTAGCCATCTTGGTTCTTCTTCTTTTTATTTTAAACATGTTGTCTTATCGGTTTTTGTGTTTTTAAATAAACACCGAAACGCGTTTTTCAATAAACAGTGAAACTGAAATCCTAATAATAAATACAGACACCATTCACAGCAAACTAGCAAACGTTGCCCCTTTTGTAATAACGGTGCATTTTCGTTTCAAGAACACGCCGATATATTAACGTTTGTGTTCCATGTAAAGCACGAATAAAACCCTTCGGGAGGGTTTTTGTCTTTGCATCTGTCTTTTGCAATAATGTCAACACTAATGGGGGAAAACCGCTAATAGCAAACACTGCTAATTGATGCTAGCAGCTAATAGCAAACACTGCTAATTGATGCTAGCAGCTAATAGCAAGCGACGCCATCACCTAGGCAAAACAGTATTTGTAATTACACATTTCTTACTGTTTTTTTACGTTTTTATTGTGTGTATTAACGGTGAACAAACAGTTCTGTGTAGGTTAGCTATGTGAGATGTTTACTTGAATACGCACTTTGTATCTCAATGATTTGTTTAGCCTTCCATGTTAGCAGTTAGCATTGCAGGAACTGCGGCTTTAGCCTGGGTAACGCAGGCTAATCGTTTAAGAGTCCATTCATCACGGTTTATGTCTCAAAATTGCGTTTTCCCGTCTAAATTAAAAACACACCGGTGTGAATTTTGGCCTGGTTGTTTTTCAGTTTGTTTAGTATTTATGGTTTTAATTTTTAAACTCTCTGTTATTGGCCATGTAAGGATTATAATTTGCTTCACTTCTTCAAGCTAATTGTGTTCACACTGCACTGAAAAATGATCCGAATTCAATGACACATGGACCATAACACCATGGCCTTTTCAACTTCACTCTCAAATGTAGTGTTTTTTATTTCTCAGGTCAGCTGTGCAACAAAGGAAGCAATTTTTTTCCTAGATCCAAAAGTCGGGGTTCCCTCAGTGTGGTTTCTGCTCCGGTTTCTTAACGATGAAATAATCCAGAACTGTTTGGTTGTGTGTTTAGATTGGTCTTTAAGTCGTGTCAGTGAATAGTAGCTGACATCCTGTTTGACCTAATAGTTAAAATTTGCTTCATAAATCAATTCAGGACGACGAAACTTTACGCAACAGCACAAAGTGCGCGTGTGCAGCAGGGGCCGGCGTTACAGGATCATGCAAGCGATGGCCGTAGTCTGGTGCTGATAACGTGCGGAAAGTTTGCAATATATTTATAAATAAGTGTAAACGTTATATTGGACGAATCAGCAGTGAAAAGTGCGTGTGTGTGTGGGGGGGGGGGGGGTGTGTATCAGTCCGTTCCCTGAGGGTTAAGAGTGCTAATGCCATGATGGAAGAAACTGTAACAGAGTCTGGCTTTGACGCTGTGAACGCTTCGGTACCTTTTTCCAGACGGCAGGAGGGTAGATTGATTGTGCGCAGGGACACCCACCATGTTGGCAGCTTTGCGGATGCAGCACGTGGTGTAAATGTCCATGATACAGGGATGAGAGTCCACCAATCTTCTCAGCTGCCCTTCTGTCTGGTCTTGCGATGGAATGCTCTCGGTAGTTCCACTGTAGAATCTTGTGAGGACGGGGAGATGCAGGATGGTCTTCCCTCAGTCTTTGCAGGATGTAGAGATGGTGCTGGCCGTTCTTGACTATGGAGGAACCAGGTGAGGTTTTCCACCAGATAAATACCAAACAATTGGGTACTCTTGTTGATATCCACAAATAAGTAGTCCGTGGTCTCTACAACAACCGTCCTTATTTTAAAAAAAATATTAATTTATTTTTTTTAGTTCACATTCAGAGACAGGTTGTTGACTGCTCCTGTATTTCCTTTCTGAATGCTGACCCACTGTTGTTACTCATGAGACCCACCACAGTCACGACATCAAAAAACCCGATGTGATTTAAACTGTGCCGTGTCAGCAGAGTGAACTAGTCGACTGAGCATACAGCCTTGGGGGACTCCATTGCTTACTGTGATGGTGCTGGAATCCGGACTGATTGATATTTCACAGTCAGGAGGTCCAAGATCCAATTGCCGAGGGAGGTGTCGAAGCCTATCAGGCTCAGCTTGCTAGTTAGTTGCTGAGGAATTATGATTATGTTCAATGCTCAACTGAAGCCTATGAACAGCATTTGAATAAGCACGCTTGTCCAGGTGTCTAAGGGCCAGGTGGAGGGTGATGGCTATGGTGCCATGTGTTGAATGGTTGCAGTGATGCGTGAACTGCAGGGGGTCCTCTGGGGGAGGCAGCAGGGTCTTCATGTGCCTCATGACCAGCTTCTTGAAGCACTTCATAATGATGTGTGTGAGTGCAATGGAATGGTGGTCATCCAGGCAGGACACTAGGCTTTTTTTGACATGGGGGGTGAAGACCTGCCTGCTTGTCGCATTTTTTGTTTCTTGCCGCAGGCGGTGGCCACGTAGCTTCTTGAGCTAATAATCTTTTGGGTTGTTTTTTAGATGATTTATTTATTAAAGTAGTGTCTGTTGATGATAGTAAATCTGAACACTACTTCTGATGTCCATGTGTGATACAAAATTGGGCCAAGAAACAAAATCGCAGTTTTTTTTTTTTTTTTTTTTTTTTGGATCCGGATAAGCCGCTGTGTTAATTCAGGGATCAGAATTAGACATTCATTCATTCGTTTTATAAGCTGCTTAATCCTAATTAGGGTCACAGGGAGGCTGGCGCCCGTTTCAGCCAAATCTGTCCGAGGGCAGAGTACACCCTGGACAGCTCACCAGGCCATCACAGGACAGAAACACGCTGACAGCAACTCAGTGGCCTACTCTTTACAAACGACAGCGATGGTTCTTTTACATTCCTCTCACCACAGACAGTGAGACACATGGCCGGCCTTTGATAACCCAGTTAGCTGCACTGGGGGGAGCAGTGACAACACGGTGATAGTGGGGCTTGAATCCCCGACCTTTGGATCAGTAAGTCAAGCACCCTACCACCGGGCCACCACTGCCCCAAAATCAGACATATAAAAGAATTGTAAAAATTACTGAATTTTACATTTTCAACCTTAAACTTGTATGTCGTGTTGAAATTTAATGCATTTCTATGGACGGTAACATTGACAGCATGTCAGCCAAGCTGATATAACCCAGAGGAATGATATAGATTTTTTTTTTCACTTTATAGTTGAACGAGTTGGTTCACTCACTAGGAAGTTTAAACATCCTGCTTTTCATTGATTTTACCAATAAATAAATAAATAATTCACCTCAGTTGTATGTTAAAATGTCACACACTTTGCATGAGTGTGAGACCTGAGCACCTACCAGCCAATCGCTATGTGACTGACTTCATACCGAGTGTTAGATGGGTTCACTTCAAATTCACAAACGATACATTTGTGCTCAGAATCCTCCTGTAAGCCGATCAATTATTTACACATCAGTTCAACGAATATCTGAAAGGATTAAGCCGTGAACAGGAGCAGGATGTCGTATCAGGTGTGTGGTCCAGTCTGCTTGCTGGCAGTGGCGACTGTGAAAACGTGATGAGATGAAAGTTTAGATGTTGTAGGTAGTTTTGATGCGATCGTCTAACGAACAGGGTCCTCTGTTTACCACACGGCTGATCAAATGCTGCTTTGGCTCCTATTTTGATGACGAGTGTCACTTCACTTCACCTCAGTCACTGCGTTTAAATGTCTGTCAATCCACGTTGTTGAACCGTGACAAGAGTTGAACACATGAAGAGAATACCAGACTGAAATACCATCTGTTACGTGTACGTACCATTGCAGCAGTTGTACGATATGAGCATAAGTATATAAAGCAGACTTTTATTATTTATTTACAATATTAAATTTTCTTTTGCTATACTGTATTAATCCCCACACGGGAAATTTGGCCTCTGAGAGGTCGAATTGGATTGAATTTAACCCGTCCAAAGTGAGCACACACATTCGAAGCAGTGGGCTGCCACACAATGCGGCGCCTGGAGAGAAGTTGAGGGTTAGGTGTCTTACTAAAGAGCACTTCAGCCATGAACGTGGATGAAGGGAAGGTGCTACCGACTCCCACCACCGCCACACGTTTTTCCTGCTGGATTGGGAATCGAACCAGCGACCTTTAGATCCCAAACCTGCTTCTCTAATCATTAGGCCACGGCTGCCCCCATTTACGGCATCTGGCAGACGCCTTCGTCCTGAGCGACTTGCATTTTATCTCCTTCAACATGCGACTTGCTCAAGGGCCCACCAGTGGTAGCTCGGTTGTACTGGGATTTGAACCCTTAACTTTCTGACTTTCTTAACTTTCTAAACATGAACACATGCAGTAAGTGAATACTGTATCACATTATTCCTTAATCAATTTATTGGTTATAACATGCACACACGGATAAATAAATAAATAAATAAAACGGTGTTTGTAAGCGCTTTGCTACAGTTTGTCGTGGCCTTTTTTATTTATTTTTTTGCCCCTCCATTACCTCGATGAACTTGTCATACTATTTTGCACACTGCAACTTAATCTAATTAATATACTATACTACTTCTGTGAGAGGAAATTAGACTGTCTTTAACCCATCCAAAGTGAGTGAACACACAAACACACACACACACACACACACAGTGAGCCCTCGTACTGGGAGCAGTTGGCGGTTAGGTACCCTGATCAGTCACACTTCAGCCACACTTCAGAAACTGAGGACGCGGAAGGTGCCGCTCACCACCGCCTCTCATTTTTCCTTCTGGTTCAGTCTTCAGATGCGTTATAAGATTGACGGTGTTGAACTTGGCCACATTATTACCACCCCTTCATATTTTCACCTTTCAACAATAACATTCACATCACTGTTTTACTAGAAGGAAAGTATTTCCAAATCGCAGGCGTTATGCTAACTGTGGCTAGCGGAAGTTACAACTGGAAGTTCTTCCTGACAGGAAACAAAAGCCAACCAGTTCAGCACGTTTTTCTCCAGCCCTGCAGAAGAATTAAAATTCCGCAATTAACAACAGAAGATTAATTTGTGTAAAATCAGTTTACCACACGGTATCCCATTAGCATGTACGTTGCCAAGGCAATTGCTGACACCAATCCAGTATATTTATAACATGACAGTATCAGTGGTTTTTCTGACGCTGGTATCTGTATGAATGCAGCTGTGGTTGAGGTTGTGATCTCGGTTCTGACCAGAAACAATTAAAGTTCTGCCAGTGTGACAAAGTTATTATTATTAATCTCTGTGTGAAAGCTGTCCAGACCTGTCAGGATAACCTTTTTTAGTCAGTTTTTGTGACAATATATCATTTATTACAATTAGTGTCATTTTATAAAGAAAACAAAAACAAAACCTTTTTTTTTTTTTTTTTTTTTAATAATTTTTTATTTATTGTCCACAGCTATAATGATGAACATTTATAATGCAGGTACATGCTTTCAAATATCATTTATTCCTTTAAAACATTTTAAAACTGAGTTAAAGCTGAAGTTTGTGTGTGTATATCCCAAAAAAATAGAGTCAATGCAACGAAAGTGTCTGATCGGAAGCGGAGGGAAAGTGAGCTGCAGTGGAAGCAGGCGCAGTTCTGTAAAATTCTGATTCATGTGCACGGATATAACGTTAGCGTTCACACGCCCCTCGCTCTGTGATTCAGGCATCGTTTTCTTTTTTCCTTTTTTGGGAAACCGTGCGTAACATGGATAATGTAGTGTGTCGTTTTGTTTATTTTTGTCCAAGATTCCATTTTCTATACAGTAAGAAGAATTGCACTTTCATGTTTTCTTATAATGTAAATTATGTACTTGGCAAGTTAACCAGCTTACCGTCCGCGGATTAAAATTGTTAGCTGGTATTTTTAGCGTAGCCAGGAGCGTTTACTTTCAAGCGAATCGAGTGAAGTGTTATTTGTGTCCTTGTGTTTGTGTGTAGAAGATTATGAGTGAAATGTGTCGCACTCGTAGATTTACGTCTTAACAAACCTAAAGTAATCCGAATGCGTTCCGCTGTGGTTTTGCTTCTTTTAGTGTTTCCTTTTAAAATCGCTACAGGGTTTTGTTTTGAGATTTTTTGGCGATTGCGTCAACTTTCAGAGCATGTTTGTTTAAAACAATACGGACATGCCACACTTTTTTTTTTTCTTTTTTTTTATGGCTACGAAAGCTTTCATCAAGTGCCAGAATCTGTGCCATTGATTTACATATTTGGGCTCCGTCTTAACCTACCAGTTGGTCGGGTTGTGCTTGGTAGACGATCCTGGGCTTCTTTTGTTGACTGAGAATTGAACTCATGGCTGGTACTTTTTTGTATATCAGATAATTTAAAAAATTATTTTTAAATGTTTTTCAATGTAACCAATGTAGGGTCATCACTTTATTCCATTGTAAATGGGTTGCGTACGAAAAATCCTCATATACTAACATATGGAAGTCTACACTTGTGTGCATGTCAAAAGAATTTGGCATTTTTAGCCCCAGTTTGAAGCGGATGGAGATGGTTTGACTTTTTTAGGATTAGTATCACGTTACGAACTCGTAACAAACTTCATGTATGAAACGTATTCATGTCAAGTATCCTTCGTAAAGCAAACTTCCGTCTATAGGAATGAGTGTTTATTTCTTCAATTAACCGCAACGCCGGCCTTTTAATTATCGTCCCTGTAGCGTGAACCCAGTCTACACGAATGTTAGTGAGTAGCACACGGTTCGGATATAGTTGGCTGCCGTGTCCCATACCTTTCCTTTGACCCACGTATTTGTCACGTTAACTGAGCTAACTGAGGAGCACAACGTTTCTAAGCTAGTAGTTCATAGCCTGTAGGTTTCTCATACTGGAAGATGCGCAAATTACATTTAGCTTGATTAGAACTTTTATTATTGTAACGGCTAAAATCTACAACGTGAAAGATTTGTACTTGGACATTCTTCGGACTCATCATTCAGACTTCGCTTTGGTCCGCTGTTTTCTTTCGTATTATTCTCCCGGGAAGATTTTAGTTTTTCTGTTATTCAGAGGCTCCAGCTGAATTATGGGATACCGTGGTGTAGCGTAATGTGGTACCTGCACGTCACGACATGCAGACTTCGAACCCCCTACTTGATTATTTGTAGTTATTTGACCAGGTTCAGTGTCCTGTGTTTTGCTTTTGCTTTTTAAATCTTGCACTGAAGCTATAAAGCTAATGTTGCTAACAAGTCACCCAAAAATGTTTTTGTAAATTTTCGCCCCAAACTACCCCGGCATTCTGCGGTGATCGTTTGGGACAGATGGAATCACTTTTTCTGAGTGGAATGAAATCTTCCACCCCTGTATGTTTGTTTTAACAGAGAAGACATGAAGTTCTTTCTTAATCCTCTAATCGGAAGAGCAGATGATCCACGAGAATTTCCTTTGGATTTGTCCAAAACAGGGCAGCTTTGAACCGCGCTCGGTCTGTGAGATATAACGTCTTAAACGTCTCTTCATAACATTACTCTGACCCCTTATCCAGGAATATTTACTCTAAAAACGCGTCCAAATCTGACCGGATCGCCGCCATTTCACATCAGCACACGTTAGTATGAGGGAGGTGTCAGTCAAAGTACGTCAGCAGCTTTTCTCCCTAAAAAAACACAACCAAAATTATTACTCTGGGTTGATTTGGCAGAAGTTTGTCCTCCTGAACATCTTTTGGAAGCCCCGCCCCTTTCTCCCATCACTCGTACCCTAACAGCGCCCTTGCTTTCAGTCGTGGTAAAGATTTGGAAAATACTCATTGGTGTATTAAACCCCAAGTTGTTCCATGACGTTGAAATGGATATGAACTGTTCGTTAATCTGATTAAATAAATGTGCACCAAAAAATTGTTCTTACAACCAAATACTTTTATTCCAAAAAAATTTTTTTCTTTTTCTTTTTTTTTTGTGGGGTCTTTTTAATTAGTAAAAATAAAAATAAAAGTCCACAAATTATTTTAATATGGTGTGACTTTTAGTGCCGTTAGTGGTTAATTAGCATGAGTTGCTTCCACTTAATTTTTTCGCCCCCTGTAGTGATGTACCTGCTAATGGTATATGAAGTGATATCCCAGTAGTAGATTAGCCAATCAGAACGTGTGGTTGCTCATATCCAGTGGGTATGGATAGAATAAATACAATTTGACTAGGGATGAATATTTCAGCCCAAAATGAGACTTTCATAGAAAATCCTGTCAAATTTAATACTGATGAGTCGAAAGTGACAAAGTTTACTTCCTTTTTCCCTCCACCGCTTTTGGTTTATTGCAAGTACAACCAATTTGTAAGAATGTTATATTAACTGTTTAAAAAAAATAAATAAATAAAATTTTAAAAAATCTGTGTTTTATCAGCATGACGTTACACCCTGTACTCTCCTGTACTCTTTACTCTTTTAAAGCCGGTGTCAGAAACTCTCCTGTTCATGCCTTTCAGGGTGTCGTTCAGGATGATTGATTTCTCAGTCGTATATAAAAGCATTCATCAGGTTTTGTTTTTTTTTGTTTAGTTTTTTCCACCAAATGGAAAATTGTGAGTCGTAAACAATGTAAAGTCAGTCTAACCTCCGTTGTCTTTATTCCACGTTTGAAATTTACCCAGAAGTCTTACTGCCATGTAGAAATGCTGCCACAGGGCTCGAAAAATTTTCTGGATTCTTAGTGCCCGGTTGGGCAACCTGCAGCCAAGAATCTAAAACAAAACGCTCCCTTTTCTCCTCATACGCTTTCTTCTCTACCTGGGTGTGCTCTGGCACCTCAGATTTTTGGGCCGGATCAGTGGCGTTTGGGGCGTTTTTACGCGCCCAAATAAATCGACTTGTCTGTATGACATTTTTATGGAGAGCAGATGGTGTGTAATCCGGGTTACTACATCCGGGACACGGGAGTCTGAGTATGGCGGCAAATAAACGGACTTTTATTGACTTGCCTGCAAATGTCCGTTCCAGCTAGTGATCGGTGGGTTGTGGTGTGTGAGTACGCTCTGTTTGACGTGTCTGTGCGCTACAAAATGATTTTGAATACTGTAGTTCAGTTTTTGAAGATGGGAATCGGGTGCCCGGTCGGGCATGTTGTACACTGCATTTTATTGATTTTTCGGGCCCTGTGCCAACGCACGCTCGTCTCTGATAGAATACTGATTAGAGATCTAGGTCAATTCCTTTCGATGCTGATATCAGAGCTCTGGGTATTGCGTCATACTCAGTAATGAGGCAGCTCTCTGTGAATATCAGGGATTGTGAGTATGATGATTAAATGTCAGAAACCCGAGCGGCGTGTTTGCGGTATTTGGGTGGAGATAATGGCACAAAGCTGCGTACGTTAGAGAGTTTGGTCGAACTGATTATTTTATGAAATTTTTTTTAAAACAGATGTTTAGTCTGTCCATGCGTATGCGAACCACGTAACATTGACGGAATCTTTCTGAAACCATTTATTTACTCCTGTACGTAATGACCCCTGCATCGTGATCTGCGGTATGCTAGTAAAAAGCTCCTATATGTATGCGTAAGTTCGTTGCTCCGGTCACGCGGTCTCGTTATTGTTATTGTAAACCGATACAGAACCAAAACAAGATGTAAAATGGGTGGATAAGAAATATTAATCCTGTGAGCTGGTTCATTAGGAAACCTTTATATTCATCCAGAATGAACTGGTTATCGAGGGTAAAACATGGATACAGCACAGACTACTCAGTGGTGAATTTATTTAAATAAATAGATGTATGGGTAAAGCACATACTGGGGGGAGGGCGCACACACGCGCACACACACCCCAACGTGCATATGTAATTATCTCCACCCAAAGGTTACTAAAATGTATTCACACCTTTTACATCCTGTCTGTATTTTCAGACAGCAGGTATCCGGCTCAAACACTTTTTTTACTTTTTGATTCTGCGAGGTCGGGTTGAAAAGTCCGTAGTTATCCGTCTCACCGTCAGGATGAGAGCTTCTCTACCAAATCTAAGCGACGCAGCAGCGGTGGAAGAAGAGGGTAGACCGCCGGAAAGACCGTGTTGAAAAATGAACCACATTTTGATCGAGTTCTACTGTTGCATCATGGACAATCTATGAACTCTTCATTCCATCCTCGTGTTTCCTCCCCAACCACCAATTTTAGAACAATTAATTTGTTAAAGAATGACACACACCCTGCATACCTGTTATCCTTTTTATAGATGCATTTAATGTCGTGGAACATTTACAAAACACGGTAATTGTTGTTCTGACTCGTGTTACACGGGCTGAGCTGCACCTTCCCTTCCTCCCCATTCACGGCTGAAGTGCCCTTGAGCAAGGCACCGAAGCCCTCTGCTCCAAGTGTGTGTGTTCTCACTGTTTACCTGTGTGTGTGTGTGTGTGTGTGTGTGTGTGTGTGTGTGTGTGCGTGTGCGCTAATTTCCGTTGCAGAATAAACACAGTATATCATAAATAAACAAACAAGCCTGAGATCTGGATTAAAGCTGAAGTGCCTGTGAGTTACTGTGTTGGAAACAAGATCTAATGATTAACCCCCCCCCCCAATTTAATTTTATTTCAAGCCCTGCGAGATACACACACACACACACACGTGTATATAATATGGCACAACATGCAGTTCTAGGGCTGCTGCGTTTACATTTACAGTATTTGGCTCGGTGCTGCTGGGGCTTGCACCCTCGACCTTCGTATCGGTAAACCAGAGCCTGGACCGTTGAGCCACCACCACTTGCTATTTCTCAGATTTACTCGTTTTGTTTATGATGTTTAAAACGTAGCAGGTTATAATTGTTTGATTTAATGTTTTATATTTAGGATTCTCACTTATTTTACAGGCTTCCTCCCTCTCCCTCCCTCTCGATCTCTTGCGCTCTCTCTCTCTCCCTCCCTCACGATCGCTTTCTCCCACTCGCTCGCTCTCTCCCTCTCGCTCTCTCCCTCTCCCTCTCGCTCTCTCCCGCTCGCTCGCTCTCCCTCTCCCTCTCGCTCGCGCTCTCGCTCTCTCTCTCCCTCTCGCTCGCTCTCTCTCTCCCTCTCGCTCGCTCTCTCTCTCCCTCTCGCTCGCTC
>JAOUQZ010000008.1:22931228-22948407 GCA_028564935.1 Neosilurus hyrtlii | reverse complement strand
TCCCTCTCGCTCGCTCTCTCTCTCCCTCTCGCTCGCTCTCTCTCTCCCTCTCGCTCGCTCTCTCTCTCCCTCTCGCTTGCTCTCTCTCTCATTCTCTCTCGCTCTCTTTCTCACTCTCTCTCGCTCTCTTTCTCACTCTCTCTCGCTCTCTTTCTCACTCTCTCTCGCTCTCTCTCTCACTCTCTCTCGCTCTCTCTCACTCCCTCTCTCTCTCTCTCGCTCTCTCTCTCTCCCTCTTGCTCTCTCTCCCTCTCGTATTTCGAGCCCGTGCTTTACACATCCAGGTGTGTGAGCTGTTAAACAGAACCAGCAGAACCAGCACGTTACCATTAACCTGTCGTTCATGTTCCAGCTGGAAGTTTATTTTGAAAAATAACACC
Organism: Neosilurus hyrtlii; assembly: GCA_028564935.1. Lineage (NCBI taxonomy): Eukaryota > Metazoa > Chordata > Actinopteri > Siluriformes > Plotosidae > Neosilurus > Neosilurus hyrtlii. The sequence goes on along the minus strand of JAOUQZ010000008.1, from coordinate 22,948,027 downwards.
GCCCTTCTGACCAATTAGAACGGAGACTTCTGCGTTGTAATTCCAGTGAACCACGTGAGTCATCGCAAAACCTGAGCGAGAATCGGAAAGCAGGTTTTCCTGCTTATGATTAGGTTTAAACCTTAATAAGGTTGGGAGATTTGTGCGTGAGACACACAAGAATGTGTGAGTTCACCTGAACGATGGTGAATAGGTTAAACGAGCATGTCAGGGCCAAAAGGTAGATATTTATGTTTTTAGATCTCAGCAGGGTCTCTCTCTCACTCTCTCTCTCGCTCTCTCTCTCTCGCTCTCTCGCTTGTTCGCTCTCGCACAGGGTTTGAGGCCGTAGCTGTAACGGTGCTATGACTTATATGAGATATACGTTTAAGTTGTTTACACTTGAGATTAAACCCTGTTTATTATATTCACCTCCACTGGATTGTGGGAAATAAAACTTTCAAATTTTTGTGGAAGATTTCCTCAAGTGATGAAGAAAGTAAACAACCTCAACAAACAGGCAGACTGGTGGAATCCAGTTTAACTTTATTGATTTTTTTTTTAATTATTATTTTTTTAATCACAAATGAGCTCTGAATGATGAGTTGAATAATTGCAGCTAATTAAAAAAATCATTTCTCCTCAATAAAATAAATATAATTGATGCCATTATTAAATTATTTTGTCTAATTGTGTAGTTCATGAATCGTTTTAGCTCATCTTCTAGCATTATTTGATGTATGGTCACACACACACACACACACACACACACACACACACACACACACCGGTGACTCCTGACTTTGAATCTCTGATCAAGTTGGTAGATGAAGGTAAACGTATAACCTGTTATGCTTTATTTGCTAGTTAAATATGTAGGTTTTATTGATTTAATATAATTTTTGATCCGTGTAATCCGGTATGTAGATCGCGCGCGCTGGAATCGGGGTAAGCCAGTATACACACGGAAATGATTTGGCATGGCTAGCACATGAGCGCTGCGTGAGGTTCGTACTCATGAATACTTGACAAAAGAAATGTATGAGACAGAATTCTGTTATTAGACTGATACATGTATAAAGATATTGTTTACAACCTCAGATGTTTCTGCAGTTCTACAGTTATATCCTCAGTGGGCGGAGTTAACGACATCACTGTTTGATTATAGAGCGAGGTGTTTTGTTCCTAGACGTCGTTTGTACTCCATTTTCAGCCTCGATTTTAACCTTGTGTGACCTTTTTTTTTCTTTCTTTTTTTTTTTAAATAAGGAAGTGTTGAAATATTTGCTTTTTGAATAAAACCTTTGATCTCGAGCACACGCACCACCCTGACTGTTACCTGGTTATGGAGCTCGATTGCGTTTTATGTCCGTGTAAGAGTGTCATGTATGTTGTTGTATATCATGTAACCGGTTGTCAGGATGAATTCGCTCCCCAGATGGTTGAATGAAACCAGAGAGCCAGGCTTCTCCTCTAACCCCATTAAACCTGATGTGACGAGATTCCGTGCCATCTGTAACGTATTTATTGTGTACGTGGAGTTCGAATGCGTTCCTTTACGTGCCCAGAAGTCTATTACATGAAAAAGAATACCGTGGAACAAAGATGACTGATCAGTCAGTATCACGTTCTGCTTTAAAAGGAGTTGTGACACGATTTTACCCAAAACTAGTTGCCAAAAAATCATCGAAATATGTCATGGACATAACAAGCACTTGTCTATATTAGTTAAATATTCTTTTCGGTTTCCAGATTGAGATCACGTTGCAAACCAGTTCACGTCTTGAATCCTTCATAAATCAAATTTCCTTCTATAGGAGTGATTGCCTTGTTTGAGAACACTGTTCATTATATTAAAAGAAAATGAAAGGAAACAACTCTGCTTCTACACGTGTTTTCATCAACAGGTGGTTTTTACTTACATTTTCGAAGTTACAATCTGTTAAAATCCGCTCAATAGATTGCATTAGCCAGTTTAAAAAGGTCAGCATTTGTAGACTTTTTACTCTCTTCAGTGTGAAAACGTGTGAACAACAACTGCAAACAAAACCAAACCACGTACAAGTAATAAACTGACAAATCAGATACAAACTAGTGAACTTGTAAATAAAGTAATGCTACGCACATCTGCATACATTTACATACTCCAGACAAGCGTCCGTGCCGATGCGTGAACCTGTGATAAATATGTGAAGTGTTCAGATGCAAAACCCAGTAAGTCCACTTGACCTCTTTTGTTTTCAAATAATGAAATTTACCTGGGCGTTGAGGGTAAACCTCAGTTATTGCACCTTTTTTTTTGTTATGAAATGGTAAAAACAAACAAGAAAATATCAGATTGTTAAAATAAACCTTTTCCAGGTAAATTTCTTTGTTTAAAAACAAAAGAACCCAAGTGGTCTTACTGAGTTTTGCATTTGAGCCCTTCATATGTACACAACAGGGCATTTAAATGTGCCATGTTTACAGCTGCTTCTACGTGAGTCACCTGTTACTTTTCGCAGATTTACCTCTTTTCATCTTCTCGAGAAAGACACACGCTTTTATGAAGTTTGGTTTCTTCAACCATGACACTGCCTCTTGTAAAAATCTTCCTGCGGCTAATAGTCCCAGGTCGAGTTTTTTTGCAGTGTTGTGCGGAAATGTGCTGTAGGTTTTGTGAACGTCTTGCGGAACCAGTGCCCCGTTATGTAATCTGTTGCTTTCTTTCAAAATGATATTTGGAACTCCAAAGTGTCTGAGTCAATCATAAGTAAGTCACAGAATAAAAATCTATAACAAAGGTGGCACAAAAAACAAAATAGGAAGCCTAAAGACTGGTTTAAAGCAAAGTGTGTTTTCCTCCAGGTAGAATTCCATCAGAATCATTGTAGGGGTTTGCACCAGTGACACGAAGTGCGTATCACACGCGGCCGAGCGAGACCGGAGCGTTCTTTTACAGGCTTCAGGTCTATTTTATTGGGTTTTTTTTTAGCTTGTTAATATTACGGACCGGTGCAGTAAATAACGTTGGATCATGTTACAGTGGTACCTACCATGGAGTGGGATGTATTAGACCGAAGGTGAACAGCCAGTTCTTTAAGTCGCCGTGTTGACTTTATCATCCTCCGTATTGTGATGGTTGAATGACTGGGTCATGAACTGTTCCTGTTTTAAATCGCCGTAGGCCATGCAGTCACTCTTAGAAAATCGTTTAATCAACAGACTTCAATGGAAGGGTTTTTTTTTTAAACGTCTGTACGTAGCGAGGTGTGTTTGACTCTTGGTGGTGTTTATGATGTGGTTTGAAAGGGAGGATCCATCAACAGTCGCAGACATACATACTGTATTCTCGGGGGGTGTGTGGGGCCTAATTGCTGATTTAACAATTGGGTTTTTCTGGAGTGGAATGCTGTTCCTTTCCCTGGTTGAGCTTGTCAGTGCCTGGTTGTTGGTACACCAGTGATTTCATTGACCGAATGGTTTCCACGGTGTTCTCAGGCTTGGAACGGCACAATTTCCAAGCCTGAAAGCCATAAACATCTCTATGGTCTTTATGTTGGTTTATCGCTTTTAACAACAAAAGCAGTCTTTACTGGTGAAACCCAAACCGAGAGTGGATGTTCATTTTTACAGGAGACGCCTAAGCGACAGGAACCTCCGGTCAATGTCCTGTTCCAGCACTTTCGAGCAATATTCTAAATTTATCAACACACCTGGATGTAAATATCAGGAAATTAAAGCGAAACGTTTCAATCAGTCGACCCCTTGATTTTTGAGCTCAAAGCTAGATATCTTTGGTGTTTAGCAAGACCGGCTGTTCCCGTACTTTTGGAGGGGTGTGTGTGTGTTTCAGTGTCACATAATTTGTGAAATTAAGTCCACCTGTGTGCAATCTAAGTGTCACATGATCTGTGAGAATAGACACCTTTTCAGAAAGGCCCCAGAGTCTGAAACACCAAGTGGCATCATGCCATGAAGACCACGGAGTTCCCCAAACAAGTCAGGGACAAAGTTGAGAAGTACAAGTCAGGGTTGGGTTATTAAAAAAAAATCCAAATCTTTGACGATCCCCCGGAGCACCATCAAATCCATCATCTTCAAATGGAGAGAATATGGTGCCACAACAAACCTGCCCAGAGAGGGCCGCTCACCAAACCTCACAGACTGGGCAAGGAGGGCATTAATCAGAGAGGAAGCACAGAGATCAAAGGTAACCCTGAAGGAGCTGCAGAGTTCCACAGCGGACAGCGACTGGTGTATCTGTGCATGGGACCACAATAAGCTGTACGCTTCTTGGAGTTGGGCTTTATAGAAGAGTGGCCAGAAAAAAGCCGTTGCTTAATGTTAAAAATAAGAAGGCAAGAAAGGAAGGTGCTCTGGTCAGATGAGATTAAAACTGAACTTTTCGGCCACCAAGGAAAATGATATATCTGCCGCAAACCCAACACATCCCATCACCCCAAGAACACCATCCCCACAGTGAAACATGGTGGTGGCAGCATCATGCTGTGGGGATGTTTTTCAGCAGCAGGGACTGGGAACTGACTCGAGTTGAGGGAAAGCTGGATTGTGCTACATACAGGGATATTCTTGAGCAAAACCGGCGTCAGTCTGCCTGTGATTTGAGACTGGGACGGAGGTTCACCTTCCAGTGGGACAATGACCCGAAGCATACCGCTAAAGCAACACTCGAGTGGTTCAAGGGGAAACATTTAAATGTGTTGGAATGGCCTAGTCATAGCTTCCAAATTCCAATTGAAGATTGCTGTTCACAAGCGGAAACCATCCAACATGAAGGAGCTGGAGCAGTTTTGACTTGAGGAGCGACAACAATCCCAGTGGCAAGATGAGGCAAGCTCATAGAGACTCATCCAAAGAGACTTGCAGCTGTAATTGCCACGAAATGTGGCTCTACAAGTACTGTCTTTAGGGGGGTGAATGGTTAAGTTATTTTGTTCTACCTGTTTGCTTCACAATTAAAAAAAAAAGTCTTCTTAAGAAAACTCAAAGAACAAAATAACTTTTTTTTTTTTTTTTTTTTTTTTGGCTTTGGTTATCTTCGTGCACCCTCATTCAGCCTCTGTGATTTTTTTGGTATATAAGTGTATCAGGTAGAGTCTTTACAAAAATGCTGATGTCAAGGCTGAATGACGACGACACCTATAGGTCGCCTCAAATCACGAATTTTCACTTTTTGGGCTGCATTCGCCGACCTCCAGCGGCTTGCGCCCTGATTAAGCACCGCTCATTCATGCATATTTGGTCACTTGGGGACCTTTCCTTTCTAAATGTGCATGAATGACTGGTTTAGTTTGGACAGTTTTGTGTAAGGGGTGCTTTTTGTGGCGAAAATGCAATTCTGGTACATTTTCATGAGGCTGTAACGTGGCGTGCCCTCTATGGAATTAAATAAAACTTCTTCTTTTATTCCTTCCTTTTGTTATTTATTGTAAAAAAGGGTCTCAATTAAACTCAAAGTCCCTCCGAATGGGCTCAGTGATCACCGGGTTGTGGACACATTTGTCCCCTAAACCTGTACTGAAGCCGCCCGTCACATAGAGCACATGTTAAAACCCAAAAGGGTCTGACGGCAGCTGGGACACGGCCCTTAATGCTTGTGTACTACTGCAGTTTTTAAGATCTAACAGTAGCCGTGTGTTTTTTGTTGTGGGTTTTTTTTTTTTTTAGTTTTTTTCTCCACTTCCTGTTATTGCTAGTGACGAATGAAATCGCATTGCCTTCATACTCTCCATTTACTAGTCATAAAGCCTTGAATTGTATCTTTTTGTTGTTGACTTTTTCTCAGCGCTCCATCACGTCACATCTAAACACAGTACAGAGAGGTTAAGACAGACACTGCGTGCGTCGTAGAAAAGACCAACTTTTGTTTAATGCTCTGTCGTGGGTGTAAACACAGAAAGGCTTATAAAAATTTAGATCCGCTCTCAGGAATTAAAGGACACGTTTGTTTTGCCTGAACGAATAAATGATGTGTTGGGTCAGCCGGTGGCTGGTGACGCAGATGGAACGGGGGCGCAGGCTGAGGAACAAGGCTGCTGAGGTTGCCCTTTAAAGAGAAACTAGTAGAGGAGTGTGTGTGTGTGTGTGTGTGTGTGTGTGTTTAATATCTCCATGCTGTTACCAGATACAAAGAAGTGTCTTTTGCATGAAATCCTGGGCTTATGTTGTCATGGAAACTGCTGGACAGTGATGGTGCTGTAGTGGTCATCACTTTCAGTCCTGCGGATGTATTATAGCTCCCCATGCAGAGAAAGTGACGCGTAGTCATGGGTTCGGGTATAAACACAGGTGTATCGAATCAAGCTTATTTTATTATTATTATTTTTGTGGCTCTAAACCCTGGCAGGGTGATGCAGGACTAAGTTGTGAAGGAGTCTTCAATCACCTTAAAGGGGTTTGCTTGACCAAAAAATAAATAAAAATAAATAAAAAAAAAGACAACCTCATTCTATACTGTCAGCCTTATCACACAGCTATTTAGTAAAAAAAAAAAAAAAAAAAGACCACCAGCAATTTGGTTATGTTTTTTTTGGTTGTGTATCTTTTTTTGGTTATATAGCTTTTTTTTTTGTTTGATACATGTGTATATATATTGTTATTATTATTTTTTTTATTTTGGATGTATATCTTTTTTGGTTATATATCTTTTTTTAGTTTGATACATGTATATCCTCTTTTTGTTGTATAGCTTTTTTTGCTGTGTAGTTTTTTTTGGTGGTATCTTTTTTTTTTTGTTTAGTTTTATACATATATCTTAATTTTTTTGTTTGTATATCTTTTTTTTAGTTATGCCTTTTTTTAGTTTGACACATGTACATCTTTTCTTTTTTTTTGTTATATAGCTTTTTTTGTTGTATAGCCTTTTTATTATTTATTTTATTATTTATTTATTTTTGGGTTGTAGTGTACTGTTTTTAGCTTCTGATGATAATGTGGTCCATAGAAACAGTCAGTCATGACAGACAGAATATCTGTGTAACGGCGTGTCTGACTGTCTTCGAGTATAAGTTTTTATTTGGGCCATTTTGAGAAAAATGTAAACGGTAACGTGAAGGACGTTTTTCTAAAGAAGGACAGCCTTTTATACATTTAGTTGAAAACAACGACCTTACATGGAATGCACATACATGGATGGATCATACTGTTTTGTGTATATAACCAACCAAAACTCTTGCATAAAATCACAGGGAGACGACACACCTTCATTTTGGTCATGTTACCATTGGTAACGGTGAGGACATTCTGCACTTTAGTAGATTACATTTCCTATGGCGAGGATCGCCCTCGATTTCCTGTACCCCTATTTCCTGGATTTCGGATTCCCAGTACAAAATCGCGCCAGACATTATTTGGTATTGCCGGAAAAATGCTCGGACAAATCCGGGAATCGGTGATGGAAGTCCGAGTCGGTCACGATTTTCAAACTTCCCTCCAGTCCGGCCCGTTCCCGTCCGAGTGGATGGACGAAAATGAAGCAGCAGAAGTAATGACGGATGAACAGATAGTGGCATCAGTGACGGGAGAGCGAAGTGAAAGTGAGGACGGTGACGACGAGCCGGAACCCACATTTAAAATGAATGTGATAAAAGAAGGAGCTGATTGGCTCCTTAAGTTTTTGGAAACACAATACGCTGTCTTTAGTCAGTGTTTTCAACTTAATGCATAAAGGAAAGCAACTGAAATGAGACCCCACAGGAGGAAGAGGAAGATGATGATCTCGCGTCCTGAGATTTAAAGCAGCTCCGTCTCAGTCTGAGGTTGGGTGTGAACCGTGCCGAGCAGGGACGAGGACTTGCCGGAGAGGGTTAATCTTCTCGACGGCTGAGGCTAAACGTCAGATTAATTGCGGATAGAAAATAATCATCGTGCTGTAAAAACATGTTGATGAAATGGTTCTGATGGACTTGATTAGGTGGTTGATGAATCGTCACAGCTCTGTTGCTCATAACTCCATAATGTCATGAACTTTATATTACCCTTCACTTTGAACACCATTCCAGGAATCATGGGTAATTTCTTAAAGTGGTATCCGATGATCCCTGCTTGCTGTAGCCCCGCCCCACACTGCACACGCTCAGTACTGGTTATGTTGTTTTTACACGCTATTAAAAAAAATACAACAACAACAAAATAGAATTTCACGTGTTGCTGAGACGCATGTCCAGTCCTGTTCCAGTGTCGGAATGGTGGAAATGTAGAGTAAGTATGGAGTACAACCAACCGCTGTGTTTGTAGTCTGTCTCTGTGCCCCTCTCGCGGTGCTGAGATTGGTAGAAGTGATTTTCCGAAATGTGGGAATAAAGCATCACGCACGCTGTTGCTTGTGTTCACTTTCACAGGGTGATGAGGTGAGAGCATGTCGGCAAGGTACAGGCAGCAACACCGCGCACTCGCTACAGTAACAGCGTATAACGTACACGGTTTCAATAAAATCATATTTCAAAAAAGAATTACCAAATATTTTAATAAAGCAAATAAGATTATAAAGGCTATTTCTAGACGTATTGAATTTTTAGTATTAAAACCCCCACCCCCTCACTTTGGATTAGTTTTGTTCGACACCCACTAATGATCTCGTTTCCTTTATCTCCTCTTACTCGTATAAACAAACCCGACTCAGTTCATCAGTCCTGATTTCTACAATTAAAAATTGGCTAAAGCCACTTAGCACTTTCTCCCCCCTCTCCCTCTCCCTCTCACTACCTCTCTCTCTCTCTCTCTCTACCTCCCCCCCCCTTCCCCCCCCTCTCTCTCTACCCCCCCTCTCTCTCCACATCTTATCCATTGTCATATTTTTATCTCATTATTTAGTATCACATTGTCATATTTTTCTCTAAACTTTCATACATGACAAATTTGATGAAAAAATTTTATGTGTGTATATATTTATACATACCGTATATACACTGCCCGTCCAAAAATGTCGTACACACGAATGTTATTGTTCCACCTTTATCCTCGCTTACATAACGTAATCGTCATGCTATCGTTTCAACAAACTTAAGCAACATAACATTTATTTCCATCCAGTGTCGGGTTCATTTCTCACCGTCTTGAATCGATGAGGGAAAAACTGAACCCCTCCATAAAGTCTTCTCCAGCACATCCCAAAACTTTCAATAGGGTTAAGGTCAGGACTCAATGGCATTGATTAAATTATTTATTGCCACATTAATGTTGCTGAGCCTCGACCGGACCAACTGGAGCAACAATGCCATGAATATTACAGGCTGTGATCAAGTATAAATGCTCTCCATGAAAATATGAGAGTGCCACTGTGCCACCGGGGAGTGTGTTAGATAAATAACATTTAATAGGAGTTCTAGGTAATGTGTCAAACTGCTTTATCTGTATAAAAAAAACATGAGGGGTTTGTTTATATCATAAAAATATAAATTTTTACGTGAGGTGATCTTGACTGAATTTGGCCCATAAAATGGCTACTGGACCCAGAAAAGTTGATGACTTGAAATTTCAGTACTAGAAGGTGTTTTCAAAGTTTCTGCCTCTTCTTGAACACTGCATAAGCTTCGCTGATTGATGGTTCGTCGCGTCACCTCTGGGCCGGAACATGTACTTCACGTCGCTACAGCAGCTGCTAGTCGCGAGTGTTAGTGTTGAGTCCGTGTGTTCTGGGTTAACAACACCAGGAATGTTTATTTTAATGGGGAAATAAATGTTATAAACGATGCGTGTGTGTTTTGGTAAATTGCAGTGATGTTTATTAAATTGTTATATGGCGAAGTCGACTTGATGAACAACACGCTGGGTTTTATTAATTTATTTATTTATGGTAAAGCTCCTTTGTGATGCTGTTCACCATAAATTGCCACAAAACAGGTTTATAAATCATCCGACTTAACCACCATCGCAACGTATGTATCCTCCGTGATACAATCGACGATCTCAGGCTAACGTGTACCTGGGAAATTACCTTAAAATACCTCGACAGATTCAGATCAGTGTAGAAAACCTCGAAACTTTGTGCCGAGTTGAACTTTGACACTGAACCTCAGCGCCATCCCGTAGCGAATCGGCTTCAGCGACGTGATTGGTTCTTCGAATTGGGAAACGTTTCATTGCGACTCATCTCTGTGGAATGGCGTCCAAGCGCCCTTGCTGAGCTCTGTTTCTGTCGGTGTGTGTTGCCGTGAGGTTTTTAGGGGTTAGAATGCCGTAACGGGACCCTCGCAGGGGCCGAACACATTCCGCACCCTCTGTGTGTTTGCGTGCAGGTTTAGGGTCGAATATGCAGCTCGGCCTAAAGGTTAACGCATCCGTGAACACTGTTTGCTTTCTGCGTCGTCTCACTTTTCCAACATTACATACAGCTGCTTTCTCATTGAATCCCGCAGGGTTTCCCTCCATCAGGTGTTTCATTCCGCTTGTACTGCAGTGGTTGGGGAATTAACTAATGAACAGAACCTGCTTTAATCACAATCTCCTTGATTTCTGTTCACCATCAGTGCAGTGCGTCCTGTACGAATTGAACAACATGTTAAAAGATAGAGATAAAGGGGTGTGGAATGGTTTATCAACAGTGGCACTGTCCTAATGGCTGATGGATGATTTGGATGACGTGGAATCAGACATGAATTAGCTTTGTACAACAAATCCGCTTGGAGTTTAACAGGATTTCAAACTTTGAGAACTGTTCAACCAAAAAAGTTTCCAAAACCATTTTAATCCGCTCCATGTCCGGTTCGAAAACCTGAAACCTCTGTGGGTTAAAATGTTGAGGCTGTTCAACAAGCATAGACTCATATTTTGGTCATTCGTTGCATATTTACACGACTTTCGTGAAACTGAATCTGGGTAATAAGAATCCTTTATCGTCATCGCGCAAAGAACAGTACGACCAAGTTTCAGTGCCGTTCATAACATGTTAATCAAAAAAATTTAATTATTCCTTTGCACGTACATTGTTTAAAAAGTAACTTTAATGTCCATAACTGCTAGCCTAAACAAAATTAAGTTTTTCCACTATTTCAGCTTACAAGGGACTCGGCGTTCGGTCAGAAATTTACGTTTTTTTAATTTTTTTTTATTCCCCCCCCAAACTAAACATGACCTCACATTACACAATTTTATAAATCATGTGATACTGGATAAAGTGACAGGGTGCAGTGAGGTCTTCTATAGCAGATCGTTGTTTGTGTCACTTGCTTGTTCTTATGTTACGCTGTTTGATAGCTGATCAAGAAAAGAAAGAATTTACATAGATTTAGTAATTCTTCGAGTTCAAATATTAGTTATAACATTAACATGAGGACGTTCCTTCATGGAAAGCCTGCAAGGTCCACATGGGTGAAGTCCGTACTGCATCGACCAGCATGCGTTGTACATTTTATATCATCTGTTAACCACGACAGCATAGCGGTTTAAAAACCGACAACTTACAGACGATCCCAGGGCCGCAGAAAACAGGTGCGTCAGCCGACTGTGGAGCTCCGTCTCTGCTGCAGAGCCCAACAATCGATTTCAACGTCCTCGCTTCAGACAGTTCGTTTTTATTTACTTCAACTTTTGAAGAAAAATTTGAAATGAATTTATAAACCAAGTTATTTATTTTAAAGAAATGCCTAACTTGTAGATTTTTTCCACTATGGAAGCTCTGTACGTTTGCTGTTTTGATTATTTTATACAGATTTACTCTTTTTAGTCGATGTTTTCTTCATTCAGGTTTTGTTTTAAAAAAAAAAAAGTGAGAATTTTAAGAATCCAAATAATTTTTTCATGAAGTAGCCAACAGCCAGCTCTGTGCTAACATGCACCTTGCAAGGTTGACGATGATTTTAGCCATTTAGTAGATGCTGTTTTGAACCATTTTTAACCCCTAAAATGCTAATTTTTATTTAAACTGATTCACCCCCCCAGTATAAACAGTGACCATGTTTTTCGTCAGAGAACAGTTGTACCAAGTACATCACAGCTTAAAAAACCCATTTAGGACTGCGGTACCTGTTTAAGCTCTATTTTTTGACTTGGAAAGGAGAATTTATGAATAACTATCAACAACAAGACACTTTTAAACTTGGAAATGATTTTCATGGACATTTTCGTGCTACACAAACCTTCTTAAAACCTGCATCCCTGGTGTTCAGATTAACTCTCTGTTGGAAAAAAAACAGACATAGGACCATGCAATAACTAAGCTATGAGAAATCCACAAAATTAGTGTAGAAGTAGTGAAAGAATTTGTGTATTTAGTGTTTTCTAGCTCCTGTTGTTTATACGTATAATCTGGGCTCCAGGCTGCAAACATTTACTCACGTTTTTGTTAAAAATTTAGTTTGAGAACAACCAGAATCGGTGTTGTGTTGTGGTGTCAGAAGGCAACATTGTGATGGCAATAAAGCAAAACACATCCTGTTTACTGTACATTTACATGGGAGTGACAGGAGAGACGAGCAGCTGCTTACGGGACCGGTGCCGTTTCATTCTCCATGATTATAGCAACAAGAGCCATGTGATCTGGCGAGACTTTGTACTCTATCGATATCACGTTAGTCCTCGAACACGGAGCTAGTTAGTGGTCATGCTCTTAGCTAGTCGCCTTAAATGAATGCTGAGTAGAGCATTGAGTAACATAAAGCTCCGTGCTGATTTCACACACTAATTTCAATCACCCTGTAATACTTGATCATCTAGTATTCGTATGTATGCTTTGTTTTCGTAGAAGTGCGGCAGGGAGGGACCAGGTGTCTGTATTCAACCAAACTAGGAAGTAATGCATAACAATAATAATCGTCATCATAATAAGAATCACCTTTTGGCTTCCTCTTTACAAGTGTAGATGTTTGGGATTAAAGAAAACATTTCAGAATGAAAAAGAAATGATACGGTTTGAGGTAGTTTAGTATTAACCTCATATTTAAACAGCACTGATCCTAAGAAGCAGTATGGAGGCCACTCGGGGGACCCTCAGAGATAGGAACCGCAGGAAAGAGCTGACGGAGTAACGGAAGCCGCCAGAAATAGCTGCGATAAGTCCGGATGCCCCTGCCCCAGATATTGGTGGTACCAACATCATTACATGATCTATAACAATAATAAAAATATCACTATAGAACTGTTGTAAAAGAGGCGACTGGAATTGTGTCCAAATACGCGTTCAGCTCATTTAATTTCTACATTTTGTAGATATTTCTATGTGGCTTCATCATCCTGGTCTCTCTCTCTCTCTCTCTCTCTCTGTCTGTCTGAAACGCACTTTGTAAAATTTATTTATTTATTTTTTGTTCCTCTACAGGGCGTACTCCCTCGTTGACTCCAGCCAGGTGTCCACCTTCCTCATTTCCATCCTCCTCATCGTCTATGGCAGCTTCAGGTGAGATGTATTTTTTTCTCTCTGTCTCTCTCTCTCTCTCTCTCTCTCTCTCTCTCAGATCAGATGATCTTGTATCGCTCAGGTTAACCGTACATGAACGTATATGTTTAACCATGAGTGTTTTTACTGTGCGGACACGCCCGGCGCAGACGGGTCAGGGTCTGAAGTCGTGGTGTTTTCATGACACCTTTTAAAGTGCAAAAGGTAGATATTACATTTATGCACACACTCACAGGTTGAAGCCAGCAGTGCTATACGTCTGGAATTTCTCAGGTTTTGTTTTCATGACGGTAAATAATTACTATTTAAATGAATAAAACTGTTATTATTTATGTGGCGATGGAATGTAGCGAGTTGTTTTCGACTTTGCCGCGCCTTAAATTGATGCTAAAATGACAATTATTGTCACCGACTTTACTCAAGTTAGAATAAATATTGTATACTGTCGTAAAAATACTGTCACTTTTTTTTTTCTTTAGCTTTGTGTCAGGACATATTTGTGACACCCACAACCAACCAACCAAAAAAATAATTTATTTAAATGGCCGTTAAAAGTGTATATATAAAATGCAATAGTTTGTGACCATCATTTCTTTTAAAAATATTTTCCTTTGTTTTTAGCGCCGCTTGATGGCATGTAATGCGCCACTCCCTCCAGAAGGTGGCGTTCATGCTCCCAAATGTCAATAAACAACAACAGAAGAAAAATCTTTTAATAGTAGGTGCCGGAAACAGGAGAAATGTGCAAAGCTGAAGATTACTACAGCCAAAAGTTATGCGAGAATCAACTACCAAAAAAAATGTAATAAAATGAGGCGTCAGGTGAAGTTAGCACATCAAGTTTAGCTATTGAGCAAATAAAAATTACGAGAAACGTGAATGCTTATAGAACGTGGAAAAGAGGAATGGATTTGCGACCCTGACACCTTTCACAAGTCTCGCGAATAAGCTGGAAGTATCCAACGCCGCTACTTCAACTGTGTGGCTTCTACCACCGACTAAAAACAGCCAGCAGCCTAAAATAACGGACCAGCTAAAAGATTAAATGTGTGATTTAATGATGCGGAAATTAATTTCTGCATGGGCTGCCACTCTCAATTCCGCTGTATCCACCCTTAAAGGGGTGCAGGGGTTATAGGTCAGCATGGTAAGGGTGTGTGACTGCATCGTAGTGTGGGGTAGCATCGTATCTGGGAGGTAGATAGTTGGTTTGTTGGAGGGAGTGAAGGATGAATGCATGTGTGGGTAGCTGATGGGCAGACTGTAGGCATGTAATGATGTATCCTGATTCGATAAATTGCGGTGTGCTTCGTGAAAATAAAGTGATATTCACTACGAAATCAGAGCTTTCTCATCACAGACTGGTGAATGGTAAAGAAAAAATTTAACAAATGGAGAAAGTTGTTTTATATTTAAACCTGACCACAGCCTTCAATAATTAAAAAAGGGGCATGTTAAGAAAAGTCCTTTTCTGGTATTAATTTTGTTTGATTTTAGTTAAAGGAAATATAAATATAAAATATAAGATGTTATGTTTTATTCCAGTGTTTCCTAATGTTTGTAAATAATTATTGTTGGTTATTATGAAAATTAAATGAAAGTAGATTTGTAGTTCACAAAAAGATAGTATAGAGATGATCAAGGAAAGTAAGGGTAGGGGGGGGGGCAGTTTTATTGTGACTCGAACCAAATCATGAACTGGGTGAGTTGTTTCTTAATGGAGTGGATATGGGATAGTAGGGTGGGTGGGTGGATGGATGGATTACTGGTTCATGAGATGAATGGGTGGATGGATGATGGGTAGGTGGCTCATGGGATATTAAATGGCGTTATGGATGGTTCATTATGGGAAAGATGGACAGATGTACCACGGAATAAAGGGATAGGTGGGTAGCTCATGGGATGTACAAATGAATGAGTAGTTGCATTATGGGATGGATCTAGGGGTTGGTTGACATGGTATCATGGGATGGATGGATGGTGTTTTGTGCAAATTGATGGTTCTAATAGTCAATAAAAGTGAAACAGTGAGTGATCGACTGGGTGCTGTGTATTGTTTCCGTGATGATATTTACCAGCCTGCCCAAGCCCTTTTTTTCCAGCTGACAAACTTCCTCTTCCCACTTCTGCATTGGGAACCCCCAGCTTTCCTATCGAAAGTAGAACCTGCATATAGTACCAGGTGATACGACTGTAATATCCACATCAGGGGAAATGCCGACTGCACTTTTTTGAGTTATTTCTGTATCTTTTTCTAATGTTCATGTCAGTAATTTTTGTTTTTAATTATTTCAGGCAGATTATATATGTACGTCAGGCAGGGTGTTGCAGTTAAGTAATTAAAGGCCCGGGTATATGTCAGCGGATGAGGTTTGTGTACAGTGTGTACTACAGCTTGATTGTATCCGTGTGGTTGTGCACTGACTGCACTGAGCATGTAGGAGTACGCCATCTAGTAGTAGTCTTCCGTAGTACCTTGTGCATATCTTTTCATTCAGGGAATTGCCTACCTGCCATAATGCACGTGTGTACAGTGACGCGTTCACGTTTGACAGAAAATCGAGTATGATTTGAAGAAACCTTGTGCGACTGCCGATTTTGTTTAATTTTTTATTTTTATTTTTTTGCTTATTTTACCATGAATAGATGACATAAAAGGCTCCCCCAACACACACACACACACACACACACACACACACACACACACACACACACACACACACACTGTTTACTGTGCTATATAAATATAATTTTATGATGGTAGTCAAAAGTTCAACTTGTGCCATATTTAGGCGTTTTGTGCTTCCCACTCTGTGAACTTTCCCTTTTTTTATGGAGTTTTGTGGGCGTCACCAAATGCAAATCAGTTGAGGTGTACACATGGATGGTAATTTAGGCGGGATTGTAATTTCTCAACCCACTCAGGACTTCGTGTTTGGTTTGCATAAATCGCAGAGTTGGTGACATATAAGATATTAATAGTAGTATTAGAAGTCTTATCTTTACTGGAATTTTTTGTAAACATAAAAGGGAAAAGAACGGGGAAGTCTGCGAATTCCAGAGATGGTCAGACAAAGTGAGAGATGTAGGAGGGTTGGAAGGTATGAGGTGGGAATTATTAGAAAATCTGAAGTGTGTTTTGGAGAGCGCATTGTTTGATTTTATCTTTAGTTTATTGTAGACTGTGTGTGTGGTGGGGGGGGGGGTAGGGGGGGGTTGAAATGGCTGTCGTTCTGGTGCGAACACTAACAGGATGTTCGGATCGCATCAGAACTTATTTATCCGAGAGATTTTTTTTGCGCTTGTGTGAAATTTGAACTTGACTCAAGAGGCTTAGGCTTTATACTGGTTTGTGCTGGTTATGGTGCTGAAACTACAGGCTGATTGACTGTGTGTGCGTGCGTGTGTGCGTGTGTGTGTCCAGGTCGCTAAACATGGACTGTGAGAACCAGGACAAGGACAAAGATGGAAATCCCACAGCCCCTGG
>JAOUQZ010000008.1:22919651-22931128 GCA_028564935.1 Neosilurus hyrtlii | reverse complement strand
TCATGGCCGAAAAACTCAACCTTGGGCTCATCAGACCATAATCCATTTTCCCACAATGCCTTTGGGAGACTTGATGTAGGTTTTAAGCTGCTGGTCTTGGGTAACATACGAATCTTTTACATCACGACCTGGCCGTTTATCCGTTGGGCTGTTAAACAGTTTTAGCCCACGTTTTATACAAAAACTGAAGTGAATGTTTTATTCAGTCCTTCCTCAGATCACTGTCGAGTTTCGCAGATAAAAATAACCCATTAAATGGAGGTCTGTTCCTGGTGTGTAACTGTTGGTCTGGCAGCAGCAACTCTAATTTTAGAGAAGTTTTTCTCTCTGAAAATGTTTTTAATTCTTTGTTAAAAAAAAAAAAAGAGCCATGTGAAGAAATTCCACCGCAGTGAATCATGATGTTCAGGTGGTTGTAAATCAGGTGATCGGAGACAGACAGGGTGTGTGTGTGTGTGTGTGTGTGTGTGTGTGTGTGTGTGTGTGTGTGTGTGTGTGTGTGTACGCACGAAGCGTGTTTTTCCAGTGACTGGAGCACACACTGTCGAAGCGCAATGCCTTTAGTCTTTTTCGAGTTGGTTAGTACAGTGAGTAATAATTACATCGCCGACAGCTGGAATATTTTTTGCTAGTACATGTTGGAACAAGGAGCCAGTCGGGCTTTATACTAGATATTATTTGAAAATTTCGCAGTTTCATTTCTGATTCACGGAAACAAACTCGCTTCTGTTTTTGTTTGTTTGTTTATGATCTTAGCTATTTATTGAAGCTGCTGTGTTTTTATTCTGTAGGCCTCTGTGTTTATTGGCGTCATCCACACACACTGTCTATAACGGCAAATCATCGCGTATTCTCGTTCTCGAAAACAGGTTAACGGTCTGGACTTAAGAATGTGTTTAATGTAGCAAAAGTAACCAACAGAAAAGGTGAAATGAATGAATAAATAATCCACGTAATAAATGAATAAAATATAATGCAGGTCGTGGCTTCAGATGATTGATCTGATTGAAAAAAAGTAATAAGAATAACACCAGGACTGTTATAATTATATCATGGAATGATCTGAATATGTCATTTTCTGAACCGCTTAATCCTAATTAGGGTCGCGGGGAGGCTGGCGCCCATCTCAGCCGACTCTGGGCGAGGGCGGAGTACACCCTGGACAGCTCGCCAGGCCATCGCAGATGATCTGAATATCAGCCTTTTAAAAATCAATAGACATAAATCATTAAATTTAATTGGAATATTTGCATAATTAGCGCTGGGCTGTATGACGGTGTTGTAATAAATTATGTCACAGTTAACAAATATTGTGATGTTTTGGTTTGATTCTATTAGCTGATGGGATGGTTAAAGTTTCATAGGTAATTTATAAATCTACTGAAAGAAGAATACGGAAAAAAAATCTGAATGAATCCTGCCATTTCTTTTTCTATAAATAAAATATTTAATTATATATGTGTGTGTGTGTAGTTTAATATTAATATTTGCATTAGTGCAGTAGAATCAGTAGTAGTGATGGTGATATTTGATGGTGGTAGTGATAATAGTTATGATGGTAATGGTGGCGATAGTGAGGGTGATGGTGATAATATTGATGGTGATGAGGATTATAATAGTGATGATGGTGAACATGATGATTATAGTGATACTGATGATGAGGGTGGTAGTGATAATGGTGATACCAGTTCTGGTGATAGTGATGTGGATGATAATAGTGATGATGATCATAGTAATTGTGGTGATGCTGATGACCGTGATGCTGATGATCAGAAAAGTAATGATTGTAATAATGTTGGTGATGGTGATGATGGTAATAATTTTTATGATGCTGATGACAGCGGTGGTGGTAATAGTGTTAATTATAGCGATAGTGATAGTTTTGAGGAGGATGATGATAGTGATCATAATAGTGACGGTGGTGATGGTGAGGAGGATGATGGTAAATGTGTTTTTATAAAATACTGTATACTGTTTGGAAGGCTGTTTGTGTTCGTGTAATGATGTGACCATTTTGGTTGTTGTTGCTTGTGTTTTATGCCACTTTATTAAATCCCATCAAGCATGACTGTGGTTATTTACATGGTTGTTTATATTTATACTGTTGAGATGGAGATGTTCTGGTTAAAAGATAAAACACACAGCTTTAACTGCACAGGTTCAACATCTGTCCTTTTGGCTTTTAAACCTGCATGAAGCTCAAGAGCAAATGCTTCAGGGTACACAGTCATAGCAGCTCTAATTACTGTAATACATAACTGTGTGTGTGTGTGTGTGTGTGTGTGTGTGTGTGTGTTCAGGTATTCAGACCATCGACTCCACACAGGCTCTGTTCCTACCAATCGGAGCATCTGTCTCGCTCCTCGTCATGTTCTTTTTCTTCGATTCGGTCCAGGTGGTCTTCACCATCTGCACTGCAGGTATGATGTGTGCGCATGTACACACACACACACACACACACACACACACACACACAGCTCCCTTTATTGCTCAGGTCATGCACTTAATCATTGTCTCTCTCTCAGTTCTGGCCACTATAGCGTTTGCGTTCCTGTTGCTGCCGATGTGCCAGTACCTGACGCGACCGTGCTCGCCACAGAACAAGTAAGATCACCTCCACCACTGTGTGCTTGGTTCTCATAAACCACCTTACCGGACTGAGACTTTAGTCCTTCAGAATGCTTTATGTGTCCAGTGGACTTGGTGTGAAAAAACAGAAACTCTTAACAATCTCCCAGGGTGTTTGTTTGTTTGTTTGTTTTTGCATGCTACAACCAGTATTCTCAGGCTTCCTGTGCTTGTTGCTATAGAAACGGCATTTTCTGAATTGCACCAGTTGCATTTTTGAAACTCTGCATTAAAGTCACTGGAAAAACGGTGTGTTCTCAGGTGTGCCGTGCAAGTTGCTATAGAGACTGAATTTTCAGACTCGTGTTACACGCCACTGTAGAGATACCAACGCTGTTTTCAGACTGTACAGGTTGCTGTTGTAACAGCATTTTCAGTCATGTTGTGCAAGTTGGAAACAGTTTCGGGCAAGCCGTGCAAGTTGGCATAGAAACAGGATTTTCGGATGTGCTGTGCAAGTTGCCATAGAAACAGTGGTTTCACACATGCTATGCCCGATTCCATAGAAACAGCAGTTTCAGGCATGCCACGCAAGTTGCCATAGAAACAGTACTTCCAGGTGTGCCATGCTAGTCTATAAATTATTTTTTAGACTTGCCCTGTGACTTGTGACGAGCCTTGCGGGTATCTTCATCTCGAATGCTTGCTCTGTGTCAGTCAGCAGCACGTGCACTCGTGGTATTAACACACCGGATTAAAAAATATTGTAACGTTGTCACCGATCGCACAACAAAAAAAACCCCAACCCAGCAGGCATGTTGAAAGTCGGTGTCGGTGAGATCTCGCTGCTTCCATTAAAGAGAAAGTCGAGTGCAACAGCACGGCGCCACAGCATGAGTCACCACGCTCCAGCCAATCACAGAACAATGAGCGCTAACAGGAAATGATGCTGAATTTTAGAACTTGTACGACTGTGGAAATTTCCAGCACTTTTGTGCTAAAATTCGACTCTGAGCATTTCTAATAGTGTAAAGCGGGGAAAAAACCCACCAGAAATTCAAAACCGCGCCATTACATCACAGGTCCAAGAAAAATATTAGTACTGCGGCCTGACGCTCTGAAGTTCTGTCAGTGATCTATGAAATGTTTTGATAATATAATAAAGATAATAGTAGACCTAGTAATACTAGAAGCAACTTTTGAATAGTCAAGTTCACTTTATACAAACACAAGAAAAAACATGACGTCAAAACTAATGACGTCGCCCGTAGCAACGTTTTTTTTCCCTTTAGAATTGAATGAACACCTATAGCCATTTATTGAAAATAATTTTTCCTTGTTTTCTTCTGAATGGCTTCTGAATCTTGCTCTGTATCAGATTATGAAAGACACAAGGTTAATATTAAACAATATTATATTTTAAACAGCAGTAACGGACATGTTTAAATATGTACATACAGTATATTCCGAGCCTGCGGGTCAGGATCGTGGGGGATGACGTCCGTGAATGAACTCTGACTCTTAATACTCCATGTATTGCAAGATAAAATGCTATGGGATCTTGTGTATCTGTGTATATACTGTGTGTGTGTGTGTGTGTGTGTGTGTGTGTGTGTGTGTGTGTGTGTGTGTGTGTGTAGGATTTCATTTGGCTGCTGTGGCCGTTTCACGTTGGCCGAGTTGCTCTCCTTCTCCCTGTCGGTCATGCTCGTCCTCATCTGGGTGCTCACAGGACACTGGCTCCTCATGGACGGTAAGAGAGAGTTAGAGTGTGTGTAGGTGTGTGCGTGTGTGTGTGTGTGTGTATACACTTCACCCTCGATTTCCCGTACCCCTATTTCCTGGATTTCGGATTCCCAGTACAAAATCCAGCGCCGGACATTATTTGGTATTGCCGGAAAAATGCTCGCACAAGTCCGGGAATCGATGATGGAAGTCCGGGTCGGTCACGATTTTCAAACTTCCCTCCAGTCCGGCCCGTTCCCGTCCGAGTGGATGGACGAAAATGAAGCAGCAGAAGTATTGACGGATGAGCAGATAGTGGCATCAGTGACGGGAGAGCGAAGTGAAAGTGAGGACGGTGACGACGAGCCGGAATCCACATTTACATCAATTAACAGGAAGGAAAAGTCCAAAGCTAATCGTTTGATTAGATTGTTTTTGACGTCGGTGTTGGCGATACGGTACCATGTGGAGGAGTTTTGGTAAATAAACGAACAAAAGGACGGTTCTGGAGTTTTCAGGCCCGGTCCCGTGGTTTAGATTCGCGTTCTATCTGTTAGTTCAGTTTAATTAGTTTTATCAGTTCGTTTATATTTATGTTGTTCGTTGTTATTTTTGAGAGAATTTTGCTGCATATATTCTTTGGTCCTTGTCATCTGTCACTATGGCAACACTTGCCTGTACTGATGTCATGAAAAGTCATTTGACTTGGAGCAAAGGTGGACGCTAAATTGCAGAACTTCTCATAAGGTTCCGCCCCCGGTTTTCTGACGAGTAAAACGATTGGCTGCGCTGCCTCTCCTTCCTGAGTGATGGAGCCTTGGCATTAGTTCTCAGCGTTGATTACTGATGACGTCTCTCTGTGCAGCACTGGCGATGGGTCTGTGTGTGGCGATGATCGCGTTCGTGAGGCTTCCCAGTCTGAAGGTGTCTTGCCTGCTCCTGTCTGGTCTCCTCATCTACGATGTGTTCTGGGTAAGAACAACACAAACACTGTACGCCGATGGCGGTTGTGCGTTTCCGAGTGTAACCGTGTGACTCTGCGGTCCTCAGGTCTTCTTCTCAGCCTACATCTTTAACAGTAACGTGATGGTTAAGGTGGCGACGCAGCCAGCCGATAATCCGCTGGACGTCATCTCGCGTAAGCTGCACCTGGGCCCCGCCTCTCGTGATGTGCCCCGCCTCTCGCTCCCAGGAAAGCTGGTGTTCCCGAGTTCGACGGGCAGCCACTTCTCAATGCTGGGTATCGGTGACATCGTCATGCCTGGACTGCTGCTTTGTTTCGTGCTACGCTACGACAACTACAAAAAGCAGGCGAGCGGCGAAGCACAGAGTCCCGCCAACATGTCCGGGCGCATGCAACGCGTCTCGTACTTCCACTGCACCCTCATCGGCTACTTCGTGGGTGAGTTACAAAGCAACTGTGCACCCAGAGAATGATTCATTTCCTTGGAATAATACATTGTCAAGCAGGGAATGTTGGGTATGAGCTTAATGTGTCCTGGGATTTTAAAACTCTCTCTCTCTCTCTCTCTCTCTCTCTCTCTCTCTCTCTCTCTTTCTCTCAGGTCTCCTGACTGCGACCGTGGCGTCTCGGATTCACCGCGCGGCTCAGCCCGCCCTGCTATACCTGGTGCCCTTCACCCTGCTGCCTCTGCTCACTATGGCCTACCTGAAGGTACGACTGCGTACAATCAGACTTACGGAATCGTGTGTGTGTGTGTGTGTGTGTGTGTGTGTGTGTGTGTGTTCGGCTATTTATTTATTTATTTATTTTTGCGCTGGCCCTCTGAGGGCTTTATTCATGAATAGAAATGTATAACTGTAAATGTGTCTGCAGTGAAGATGACGGTGAGGGTCGACAGTGCTGTGTGTCGGGTCATGGGAATTTTATATGTTTAATGACAGGATTTAGTTTAATTGGAATTAACACACACACACACACACACACTTCATTATCTGTCTCATTTATGTACGTAAATATATGCATATATAAATATAATACATATATATGTGTGTGTTTACATAGAGGGTGTGTACGTGTGAAAGAGAGCTAGAAAGACGAGAGGGGGCTAGAAAGAGAAATGAGAGCTGGATAGAAAACTGGGGGGAGCGAGAGGCAGAGAGTGAGCGAGACAGGCGATGTCCCCATGAGGATAGGAATATCTGACCGCTGTGTCCCCTTTGCAGGGCGATCTGCGGCGCATGTGGTCCGAGCCTTTCCACGCCAAGTCCAGCAGCTCCCGGTTCATGGAGGTATGATGGCCATGAGTGAGACGGACAGCATTCAGATCTACTCATCCCCAACACACACGGAGAGAAGGAGGAGGAGAGGTAGAGCAGGAACATGAGGAAAGGGGGAGGAGTCGCACTCGTCTTCTCATCTCATGTCTGGTGGATCAGATGGAGAGCAGCTCGACTTCACTGCCAGATGGATTCTGCTCAGCACATTCAGTCTCTCTCTCTCTCTCTCTATTACTTCTTTCCTTTTCCTCTCTCTCTCTATTCTGTTTCCTTTTCCTCTCTCTCTCTCTATTACTTCTGTTTCCTTTTCCTCTCTCTCTCTATTACTTCTGTTTCCTTATCCTCTCTCTCTCTATTGTTTCCTTATTCTCTCTCTCTCTCTCTATTACTTCTGTTTCCTTATCCTCTCTCTCTCTGTCTCTCTCTATTACTTCTGTTTCCTTATCCCCTCTCTCTCTATTCTGTTTCCTTATCCCCCTCTCTCTCTCTCTCTCTATTCTGTTTCCTTATCCTCTCTTTCTCTCTCTCTCTCTCTCTCTCTCTCTCTCTATTCTGTTTCCTTTTCCTCTCTCCCTCTCTCTCTCTCTCTCTCTCTCTCACTCTCTATTACTTCTGTTTCCTTATCCTCTCTCTCTCTCACTCTCGCTCTCTATTACTTGTTTCCTTATCCTCCCTCTCTCTCTATTACTTCTCTTTCCTTATCCTCTCTCTCTCTCTCATCCCCCCGTTGGTCCCTGTTGGACTGAGAGGCCACTCCTTAATAGACTTGTCTTTACGGGACACAACCGGTGCTCACTGAGCTCCTCGTGATATATTTTTTTTCTAGTTGGCGTCATTATGGATTTACAGACTGTTGGTGTTTTCGTTTGTTTGTTTGTTTTTGAACCACGGACAAGATGCTGAGAGTCTCAGCTTAGGACAGTGATGACCCTGAGGGGACCAACACTTATACACACGCACATACTCAAGGCAACAGACGCTTTCCTGCTTCTCTCTGTCTCGTCCTCTCTGTCTCTCTCTCTTTTTCTCTCTCTCATCTCCTCCACTTCCCTTTCCTCTTTCTCTCTAAGCCCCCCCCCCCCCACCCCCACCCCCATCTTTACAGATACATGTATTTTATTTAGAAAGATTTTATTCTTGGCATATACAGAAACGACGCATTATGAAACGGAGTGTGTCCTTACCCTTGGGAAGGCCACGCCCTTCTATGTATATATGTGTACACATGTATTAGGGTTATCATGTTGGGGTGAGTGTGTGTGATCAAATATGAATTGTGTGTGTGTGTGTGTGTGTGTGTGTTTTGTGCTTTCCCCTCTGTTTTTTTTTGTTTGTTTGTTTTGTTTTTTTAGGTGGATTTGTATTCAGAAGTTGATGGGAAATGCAGACACACCCCCTTAAAAAACCCTCTTTTTTGAGCGTGTTCCATCGTTTAAAGAAATAGTTTGGTGAAATTCGGACGACGTCTCACTCCAGAGTGCTTGGGGTCTGCGTTTCACCTTTTTGTGCGTGTGGTGAGATTATCGAAAATGTTTTGTTTACTTGTAAAGATGACACTAAGTCTCGATTGAGTTCTCCAATCAGATGCTTTGGTTTTAACGGAAATCACCAGTTCAATATCAACGCACTCGTTCTGACACGTTATCGCAGGCGTGGCAAACTCATTTTGACTGAGGGCCACATCAGTATAAGGGTGACCAAGGGCCGAATAATCACTGAACATCAATTCTAAAAGGGCTTAACAGCGACATGCTAGCATGCAATCTTTCTTGAGTCATGAATGACTAGCTGTTTACTTGAAATAGGCTGCTGCCACCTAGTGGAAGGATGAGGAATTAGGTTTCATGGTAACAGTCGATGCAAAGAATGTACGATGGTCATATTCTTTGAAAGCTCTTGCAGGCCACATACAACGAGGTGACGGGACGGATTTGACCCGCAGGTCTGAGTTTGACACACGTGCATTATCGTTTCCATAGTAACAGCTTATCAACTCGTACGTGCGACGCTTCATGTGCTTTCGTGGGTGCTTTCAAGTGTAAATCGTATGCATGTGTGTGTTTCTTCTTTAGTCTGATCCAGACTCCGCTACGGTGTCGCGGTTAAAAGAATCCGGTTGCAGAACTGAATTTTAAATCGTGATTTTTTTTTTTTTTTTTAAATATGAAAACGTGACGTTTTCTAAAGATTTTGCTGGAACGCAAAAAGAAAAACAGTAATTTGTGCGCACAGGGTGGTTCTGTGTGCTCAAATTACGTTTTGGGAATTTGACAAATCACATGGTTACGATCTGCTGAAATTCACTCGAGTGAATTACTTCTTGTTGTTGTTTTTCTGTTGCTGGTTTATAGCTGCTATAACATGGAGGAGCTAAAATTTATACTTTTCTATTTGATCCACTGTCGGTTAGTGGCGTTTAGTGGGCACCGGGGCCCGCCACACGTTTCTCCATATATACGTAACTACACCTTCCGCAACGCGGATCATAATTGTGATCGTTTTGCCTGCTAGTGTTTCATTTCTGACTCCGACTCCTCCTCCTTCGCAAAAGTGACAGAAATCTGCACTCGCGTCTTTGTATGAATGAGTGAACGTGTGAGGCTCTGTACTGGCTGTGGATCATTATATTAGTCCTGCATCTGATCCTGTGGATTTAAACACTAGTTACGTTGACGTGCGTCTGAGCGGCTCAGTCGTGCTACATACTGCTGAACTCTCTCTCACACACACAATTTCTCACCGCGAATACACGCGGCCCGTCGGGGGTTCATTACTTCTACCCCATTATACCGGATTCATAACGAACCTTTCACCAAACTATTCCTTTATTAGAAGGAACTGAAGGGTGGCGTGTCTTCAAGAAGGGGCTTCATTCCACAGGGGTGTGTGTGTGTAAGTGTGTGTGTGTAAGTGTGTGTGTGTAAGTGTGTGTGTGTGTGTGTGTGTGTGTGTGTGTGTGGTATTACCTCTGTTAAGTCTGTATCAGAAAGGTGCTCCTCCAGTCGAAGTGCTCAGCACTGATTACGGTTGTCATTAAGAAGGCTTGTAGTCGTGTGCCGGTATCCTCCTGACCGCATCCCATCCTGATTCCAGCGGGCGCTTCTTTGAGACGGCTTCCTCAGACCTGCCTGAAAGAGTCAGGAATCCAGAATAACGACCACATCACGGTATGATGTGAACGTGATGACTGGCACACGCCTGATGGCTTGCATTCTGATTCTCTCATTTTAGTATTTTCCTAACGGTTATTTAACCTAAGAGACTGGAAGTGTGTGTGTGTGTGTGTGTGTGTGTGTGTGTGTGGGGTTTGTTGAGGTCTTCTCGAGTTCTGCGCCTTGTTTATTTAATTCCCCCTCGCCCGTTTCATTATGTTTCACTCTGTGAGTTGTCTGGCCTTGCATGTGAAGCGTACAGTGCGTCGTCGTTCAGGAAGCGGACGGCAGCACTGCGACACTCGCCACACGTAGGGCGAGTACAAGTACGACTGCACAACAACATGAAAACAAACGCTCGTGCTACAACGGTCCTCTGGATTTGGATTTACGCCTCGAGCTCTGTATCTCGGACAGGGACCTCACAGACCGCCCCACCCAACCCCCCCCCCCGGCAGAGAACATTTTCCTGACCACGGCACATTCGGAGCAACGGCGACTTAGCCACCATCTCTTTCTTGGTCCCCTGCCAGCAGCCCTCCCTTATGAACATGAAACTGAAATCATTGAATGATTGAACATTTTCATAGTTTTTTTTTTTTTTTTTTTTTTTTAATGAGCAGATTCACCTTCTTTCTCCAGCTCCTTTTTTTTATTCCCCTTATTTGTATTTTTTCCTAGTGTTTAATTTTATACTTTTCTCCCCTGTCCCTCTTCACTCCCTGTCAGCAGAGGGCGCTGGGATCTGTTGGCACTACTTTTTTTTTTCTTCTTCTTTTTTTTTTTGCATAACAGCCAAAAGGATTCTGTATAAAAGCGGATTTTAAAATAAATAAATAAATAAATTAAGAACTGTGTAGTGACCTAAGGATCCTGACGCGCTGTACCTAAACGTTTTCTTCTCCTTTAACCTGCTCCCCTTCATCCGGTCAGGATTCTGCTGTAAATAAACGTGAATCTAACTGTAGCGCCTCGGCCCTGTCTCACTGTGTTTAATACCTGCAGGAAAACAATCTGTGCTGACAACATTTTAATCGTTTATACAAGAAGTTTGGGTCAAAAATTTAATCTACACTCAACAGTAGAATTTGCTGACCATTTTAAAGGAAGAATCCACCCTGAGTGACTTCCTGGAAGGGCTGAGAACCAGAGTGGTCGAAACAAACGCAAAGCAGTTTTTGAGAAACATTTTTTTGCAATTTAAAAAAATCCAGGATAATGCTTACAGGACCATCCTGGCATGTTTAGACCTTTTCCACATCTGCCAAAAATATGACCTTGTTTCATTTTTCGTTTTTTGTGGTTTAGACCACTGTGGCTCGCGGCCCTTCATTTTACCCTTTCTAAGGATGCGATCTTCAACGGCTCGAGTGGGTCTAGATTCTAGCTATGACAGAGTGATGCAGCAGAGCTTTAATTTGACTTGTACACCGAACCATCCATATCTAATCCCTAATAGATATAATGGCAAATAACTGCATGGTATCATCTGCATTACATGGCTGTCTCTGTTATTCCTCATTAGTGGAATGAACGTCGCTGGGAAATGGTAAGGAAAGATGTTCTTTTGTTTTGAGGCTTAACAGCAAAACATTAGTATCCTTTTTTTTTTTTGCTATTAATAAACACCATTTTAACTACACTAGCAATAACACTGTGGTGTCGGAGGGACAGATCGTGAAATTGTCGCAGGAATAATTAAAATACACTTTAACCACCAAAGTAGCACCAGAATCCCTAAACCCATCATTAAGATCTCAATATATATAAACATTTTTAATGTAGATTTTT
>JAOUQZ010000008.1:22896028-22907374 GCA_028564935.1 Neosilurus hyrtlii | reverse complement strand
GATAGATAGATAGATAGATAGATAGATAGATAGATAGATAGATAGATAGATAGATAGATAGATAGATAGATAATTTATTGATCATTTAAGCTGACACAGAGAAATACCAAAAATGTATTATAATTACAAATATATTTTTTATTTGTAAGTCAAATTTTAATATGATGCTTTAGTTTTCACAGTATGGCTTTGAAAGTTTGTCTACATATCTCTCTATCTGTCTGTCTATCCATCTGTTTTGTCAGTAGGTCTGTTACTATATAAATGGGAGAAAAACTGAAACCAATTTAATTAACTACAAACGTACTACAAAAAGATGCGACAAGGTGTTTTTGATTGCAGTATTTTTTTATTTACTAGAGAGTCTGATCAACAGCCTGAGAGAGAGAGAGAGAGAGAGAGAGAGAGAGAGAGAGAGACTCATCCCTCCTCTTTTCCTTAGCAGCCTATTGAATTCCTGCACCAGTCTCACATCAAACACTTTTTTTCATGATTAACTGCACAATCAGATCCCTTCAGATGAAGGGAGGAAAAGAGGGATGGGAGAATGTGGGCCTTTTCCCACCAGACAATACCATTATTTCAGCTCCCTTGGCCAGGAATGCCAGATTTCACAGCCCACTACCCTCCTCCAGCTGTCAGTCAGAGGACAATGGGGGGGTGTAGGAACCACCCTCTTTACTTTGGCCCACCCTGAAGCTCCAATGGGCTCCCTTTAATCATGCAGGCACACTGGCAATCAGTGCACAGTGAAATATAACAGTGTTATGGATGCATCAGGGCTCATCCACTGGAGAAGAGTAGTGTAATGATGGTTTAAAAAAAAATCATAAAAATATGTAGATTGGGTTTTGGTGTTTGTTTTGGTGATGGTGGTTTATTTGGTTGTATTTGTCTAGAACGATGTATCAGAAGCATATCATATATTTAATGTTTTAAGTTTTTGTTGACTTTTAAATATATTTTTAGAAATTATTTAGGATTAACACTCCCCCCCCACACACACACAATTCAAAACAATTTTTTTTAACCAATATGCCATTATAAAATGAAATTCTAATTAATATAATATATTTTTCATTATTTAAGTCTAACATGTTATACAGATTGTTATAGCACTGATGAAATGTGTGTTAAAATGAAGAATATACATATAGAAATCATCCTTTAATAATAATATTATTAATAATCATAACAACAATATTAATAATATTAATAATAATAATAATAATAATAATAATAATAATAATAATAATAATAATAATAAGGAATCATGTTTATACAGAAATGGGAACTATGAATAAAAAATATTTATGCTTAGTGTGTAAACAACGTCTTAACCAATTAATTTCACTTACAATCGAACTTTATCCCTTTATAATGTTTTTTCAGTTCTAAAAACGCCCAGCAGTAGTACAATGTGTTTTTTTATTTCCCTGTGCACCGGAAGTCGAGTCACACCGTGTATATATGGCCGCTGTTGGGAGAGAAAAAAAATTTGTGAATGAAACACACGGCCGCGTATGTGTCGTCCAATTAAAATGCGCAGTGGCGCTTCCCGGGTCACGTGACACATTCCTGGAAGGCCGACGAGTCTCTGATCCGACCAATGGGGTCGCCGGGTGGTGAAGACTAGCGCAAGAGCGGACCAATCGGCGTGCGGTATGCAAATGAGGCGTTCGCTCGGGCAGGGATCTGAATGTCAACTAGTCAAAGATGGAGTCTTAACGCTTTTGGGAAAGGCCGTGGAGGAGCGCGCGCGACCAGAGAGAGAGAGAGAGAGAGAGAGAGAGAGAGAGAGGGAGAGAGAGAGATAGAGAGATTTTCTCTCGATTCGTTTATATTTTTTCCTCAAACTTGTTTTCCGACTCGTGTGGAGAAGATTCCTCAGAGAAAACACGGAGCGGGTTGTTTTCTTTATATAATTTTTATACGGTTCGAAAAAAAGAGGAAGAAACAGGCCTAGAGTCGCTCGAGGCGTTTTACACCTTCTGGTCAACTTTTCTTCTTCTTCTCCTCTGCGTTCTTCTTCTTCTTCTTCTTCTTCTTCTTCGTTTTCTCCGGTTGACAGGAAGGAAGGAAGGGAGGAAGGCCGTGTCCTAAATCACCCCGCTGTCAGAGAGCAGTGTTCGGGTTGTGGTGTGTGGTGCCGGTTAGTTGTGGTTAGTACACGGTACCCGAGCTGCTCCCGGTTCTGTCCCGGTTCTGTTGGACTGAGCAGGAAGCCTGCGGGCTCGCGCGGAGCCGCGCTCGTGACCCTCCCTAGTTAGGCAGCCTATAGTATTGATGACAGTGTTTTAGGAGGGTGTGGAAGGGAGGAAGGAAGGAAGGAAGGAAGGGGGAGAGAGAGAGGGAGGGGGAGGATTCACTTTGGCCCTATTTGTGCGAGCACGGTACACGTTTTTGGAGCGCGAATGGCGGGACCACGCTCCCAAACACTCGGTACGAATAAACAATAACAATTAAAACCCCGGGGAGGAAACCTGCACGGATTAAAGGGAGAAATCACCCCGTCCTTTAGTTCACTGCGCGCTGCAGGTCAGAAAACACAGCAGGCGACGGAAAGCCGTGTGTTTGTAGATGTGATCAGGTAAGATTTCTCCTCCAGAGCTCATCTTCAGAAGGATGGCTTCATCTCAGGCTCGATCAGGGAACCAGACAAATCCGAACGATTGGAAAGAATGAGGTTAAGATTATCTTTGTTTTCATGGGGATTTTTTTTTAATGTAAAAATTTCACTTGCTAGAATAAATGCTGTCTGATTTGTCTAATCAACAACAAAAAAAATTGATTATTTATTACAGAGTGGAAGGAGGTTAATTCCTCCATGCAAATAAAAATCACGCTCTTACTGCAAATTAAAGTCATTCTATAGCAGTTCGAATGAAATGCATCCATTTCAATGTAAATAAATAGAATTATAAGCCTCAAAAAGTAAATTTTATTCTCAGGAAACAAGTAAAAATCTTAATTTTTTTTTCCCCGCACCAGAATTGTTTACACTGTGATGTAATCCTTACAAACACTCTTCACGTGACCCATTCAGATGTTTAATTTGATTCACTGATGGATTGACGGATTGATTTTTCTATAAACGAGTCCTTGAAGTTTTCGGAGAGTGAAATGAGGATGTGAAAATGTTGCTCAACTCTTTAAAATGAACCCCAGACAGCAGTTGTAAGTAGCTTCGCGTTGGAGTTGGTGCTCACGTCTTCTGAAGTTTCATTTTAATAAACATCAACAATTTCATCGTTTTAGATTTTATTTTATTTATTTTTTCATCATTCTCCAAATAAATAAATAAATAAATAAATAAATAAAGTTGATGGATTGATAATGGGGAGGTGCAAATATAATGGGTTGTGCTGCAAACTGTAAAGGTGTTATTTTCTAATTGATTGGTATAATAATGTAGACGTTTGGTTCTGAAGACGTTCACACACTTTTACATGCAGGTTTTATTTGCGTGACGTGCGTTGAGTTGCAATATGTTATAAGGTTACAGCACTCATGTTTGTGCCTCTTGACGACGACTCCTCCTCCTCCTCCTTGGAGTTGCACAGGAATGCAAACCGCTGCGAGTCCATTGGCTCGTGACAGTACGGAGTTACAGGATTGGCTGGAGAAACGGCGGGGGCCCCAAAGCACGAGCCCTGTCTTTCGTCCGTTGCCCTTTTTCTGTTGTACTACTGTGAGCGTCCAGAAGAGCAGTGCAATATTAAAAGGGCATTGGCTGAAAGATCAGAGACCTCCATGTCCTTCATATTGCTGTGACCTTTCACCTCTGTGCGACCTGACACGCTTGAGCATGTGGAAGTACAGTGAGGGACTAGACGAGGAGGAGGAGGAGGCGGTGGAGGGAAGATATGGGGGTAGATGGGGGAGGAGGGGCACCTGTCAGGTCACGAGCTCTAACACTTTAAAGTCGTGTGCTTATAATAGTTATTTATTTCTTAACATCATTACGTTTGCTAAATAAACCCTTTCTGAGTTGAATATTAGTCACGTCTTTAGTATTTGAGGATTGAAGAATTAAAAGTTTAATCCGAACTAAAGTTTATAATTTATCATTAATAAAAAAATTAACTAATGCAAAAAAGAAAACAAATTTAAATAACTTATTCTTTTGAATATTTGCTTCTCGATTGGGTGAAAATGTACATATTTTGTAAAAAAAAAAAAAACTCAATGTTTACTGAAGTTTAACCTTTAACTAACTATAAAAAGTTATTTAAATATAAAAAGTGGATTCAGCACTAAAGGGAAGTGTTTTAAATCATTCTGTGTCGATCCGGGTGCCAGAACTTTTGAAGGTGGTATGGATGAATATCAAGTGCTTGATCAAGTGAAAAGCACCAAAATCAGGTTTACTGTTTTTAAATGTGAATAAATATAAAAATTGAGAATTTTTACATCAAATGGATTTGTAATGTAATAAAGAGAATAAAATTCTTTTCATCTTTGTTTCTCCAGTTTCTGAATATAGAACTTACTTCTGGATGAAAGAACAATAAGAAGCTCTTTAATTGTAACTTATTTACGTTCAGAAATTATAATCTGTAGCATTAACACTGAACATAAGGGGAAAAGTAAGAATTTAAATTATTGGTGTGCCAAAATTTAGCTGATCATTATTTAAATATTGAAGTAATTGTTACATTTTATTTTGAATTTTAATGAAGTTGTAATTTAGAGTTAAATATTTTTTCCTCTCGGCTGATCAGTGGAGTTGAGTTTAATTTTAATTCACTTCAAACACTAAACAAAAATCTATAAAGCAGATTTTACACAATAAGTTCTATTTTTTTTTTTAAACTCTACCTTTTGAATTCAAAAATTTGCACCATGTATTTAATTATTTATTTCTATTTGTTTGAATGTTGAAAGTTTAGTCTTCACTTTATTTTTATTTAATCTATTTAATTCTAATTTAACACACAGTGAACTTGAAAGAAGGAAATGTTTTCTAACAGAGTGAAGATTGAGACCAAAGACTGGAACTGGGTTCATTAATTACTGATGAATAAATGATCTGTGTTTGAAGTTAAAAATTAATTAAAATTAGAATCTTTAAAATGGACTCGACTCAAACCAGGAGAGATCTTGCAGCGGATTAGTGTGTAAACTTTGGATTTCTCTTTTCTGTTTAAACACGGAGTGATGTTCGGGTTAAAGGGACAAAAAGAAGAATCTTAACTTGTTTAATTGAAAGTTGATGATAAAGTGGGATCAACATTCAAGAGAAACACTTTACAGCAGACTGTTGACTGAATAACCCTGACGTGTGGATTTGCTGTATGAAGTGTTTTAGGAAATTAGTTTTATTTTTTTTTATTCATTTTCATTTCCTGGAGAATGAAATAAGGAGGTGAAAGTGTCCAACCGAACAGTAATTTATCTCTAATTTTATTGTGTAATCTATAATGTGAACCTGATTCCAGACGAAAAGCTTCCAGAGCAAATAGATTACAGCAGTTTGTTTATTTATCTATTTCTTTATATGCTGATTTAAATTTCCTGATTTAAATATTGATGCCTTTGCTTGTGTGGGGAAAAACAAAACTCTTAAAAAGTTTAAATTTATTTCTTTTGAATGTTGTTGATAAATCATGAAGTTCTGGGTTTTTACTGGAATCATATTCTGAACATTACAGTGTTGGAGGTGTTGAAAAGAACTTTACTTACTAATCAAGGGATTTTTAAAGTAAATATAATGTTGGGGATATTTTTGCTGTTTTTCCCCTTCACTAATAACATTTAATATTTTAAGAATTTTGTTTCTCTTCTTACATTCATCTACTGATTCTGTCGACTTTTGTGAGATCCCGGTGCTACATTCTTGTTGTGTGTGTGTGTGTGTGTGTGTGTGTGTGTGTGTGTGTGTGTGTGTGTGTGTGTGTGTGCACGCATACTTCGGTGCTGAATCAAGTATCTATCTGTGTGTTGAAGAGTAAAAACCCCTGTAGTCAGAAGAGAATTGGGAAGCGTGCCTGGGGAAGATGGCCGTCCTCCCATGTGCTGCACGTGCTGATGTGCTGAGGTCAGCTGCTCTGACGATGTTGCACTACTGTACCATCCGTTCAAGCAGTGCAATAGTATTGTCATAGCATTTAACCTCCGGCCCACGTTCAGCCGACGACCCTCCCGCAGGACGTAACGCAGCACAGCAGTGACGTCACGCTTCTCCTGTAGTTTGCTCTGAAGGGTAAATTAATAAAAGTTGTAAATGGTTTTAATTCGAGTCAAATCTGTGTTTTTTTCTGTTTGTGTTTTTTTAAATTTTTTTTTTTTAAAGGTGTGTGCTGATGATCGCTAAATCGATTTATCCAGATGTGTGGACCGGTGTGATCGACACCTAAGCACATCTGTTTAGGGAGAGTTCTGCGACCCTGTAATCCTGTTCAGTGTTTTTATTAAAGTAGTGAGAACTCGGAGCTCCTTGAGATGGTAGGAGGTTATGTGGTGAGCTCATGGGTCATGTGACGACGCCTGGCGTTTGTAGGTAAGCCCTGAGAAGAGCAGAGGTAGGGGTGTGTGGGTGTGTGGGTGTGGGAAGGGTGAGTGTTTTCAGAGGAATGTGGTTAGAGAAGTCCACTTGTGTGAGGCGATGGGGGAGGGGATGAGGACGCAGCCCGGCCCGGGACTGCCAAATGCCTCTCTCTGCATCGCTGACTGCCTTCATGCACTCCAGTCTGCTTAATAGTGTGTGTGTGTGTGTGTGTGTGTGTGTGAGAAAGTGCTAGAGGTACTGTGTCTATAAAACAGTGCGTCAGGTCTGTACATGTCTCCTCCCTTATCGGTGTGAAGTTTTGTTTTTGATATGTAGACGACTGAAGTGCCTCGAATCGCTCGTGAACATCCAGAGCAGAAAATTAGGGATCAGGAGGGTTTTTCAACAATTTACATTCAGGACATCGACCCGGTATCGTACGTCTGTCAGGAGGCAAAGTTGTACATCAATAAGCATTCATCTGACCAAGTATCCGACGTTTTAATTATAAACAGCATAAAATCATCAAAAACCTTTATTTAAACCCCATTTAAAGATCATAGTCTCTACAATTAAGCTGTTCTGTATTATATACATTATTGTTGTTATTAAGTGACACATTGTGCAGCCCTGTTCCAGGACTCCTCTGAGATTGTAATGCATGGATGAAACATGTTAGCATGCATACCATGTTTTTTTTGTTGTTGTTGTTGTTGTTGTTTTGAGACGTGCAAAGGGAGTGGTGCAGTAGGAACGTGGCTCTGCAGCATGCTGTCAGATTCTTAGACAGCTCCGCAGTGCGTCCTTCCACTTTTTGAGGATTTATAGCTATGAACGTCAGTGAGTTCATACAAACACAAAGTTTAAATTAAAATATAAGTGCACCAAAAAAAAACCCACAGTGTAATCACACAATTCTAAATAAATAAATAAAAATGGACCTCAAAATACTGCTTTAAATTTGTCTGTCTGTCTGAGACCTCCTCCTGACTTGCAAAGTATGCGTTATAGATCATGTGACATTTTAAGCGCTGCACATCAGGAGAAAATATTCAAGTGTTCCAGACATGGCTTCTGAGTTTGGAGAGCATTTAATTCTTTAATTCACTTTATAATAAAGATTTAACAAGTAAATTCTATCTGGGTTCAGCGTCCTTGTCCAAGGGTGAATTGGGGAGATAGATATAGAGATATAGTTGGAATTATTATTATTAAGTGAATGTAATGATTAGTGACAGCAGGCTGAGTCCAATAATGGAAAATACAGAGCACAGTCAGAGTGTCACAGTCTTATGATTTTTTTTTTTTTTTATGTATATATTTTATTCAAATTGTGGTGCGGAAATTGACATGTTCTTTCCGATCCTAAAAGTGATTCAGATCATCAGTGGATTCAGTTGAAGTGTAAACGTGAACAGGATTGGATCACAGTGAGGTTGGAGAATATGTGTCAGGTTAAATGTTAACTGGGTTTATCTATAGCGCTGAAGGGAGGGTGGGAAAGAGCGGAGGGGAGGAACGCAGCACCCTCGGCCAATTTGGGAAAGAATGCAGCTTGTTGGGGCGTGTTTGAAATAGCTGCTGGGAAATTGTGGAATGTGAGGAATGGATGATGGGGTGTGTGTGTGAGAAGCTATTATTTGGGATGCTTTCTGAAACACTGATAAGTGTTCTGATTGTAGAATAATGTCATGCTGTGTGTGCACACTGAGTTCAAAATGGGAGTTTTAACAAACAGAACAAAATACTTTCCGAAAATAATCCGACACCAGGAGCCTTTTTTACACCAAAATCTCCTGCCGTTCTGTCTCTCCTTAATATCTGCGCCGAGTGTTCATTTGAAATATGATATTTTTACATTTCCCTGAACTGAAACACCCAAAGATACATCTTGATGCTCAGCATCATTTTACAACTTACAGCAGAATTAATTAATCTTTAAAAATACAGTGCTTTTAAAATGTAGACTTTTCTGTTCTGCATTTTTTCCTGTTTTTGCTGCTGCAGGTAAACAACAAACATTAGACATTTTTTAAATAAGTATTTATTTTGTGCATTACATACATAAGAAATATTTTTTCAAAAATAAAAGTATATTTTGCACATTACATACATAAAAAGTTTAAATATTTAAAGTATTTTGTGTAATACATTCATAATATTTTACTACATTTTTAAAAAAAAGACTGATTGTTCAGAAAAAAATTTATTAAAATTGTGAGGAAAAAATCTAAACATATTTGCTGGATGTTAATGTTTTGAATGAATTATTACTGCAGGTTTATGTAAATGAGTTCAAATTTAGTTTCTGTGTAATTTAATATAAATGGTTTCTATAAATACAAACTACAAAATTTAGACCCAAAGTAAAACTTGCATAGCATACAGAACTGAATGAGGCGTGACACTGCAAATAATCAACACACATTAATAAAATACAAAAATCAAAGTCATCTTAAAAGTGGAAACAGGATATAAGTGAATATAAAAAGAACTGCAACTGTTTATTTCATTTTAATAAATTCTAGTGAGTATCAGATATTTATTGTTATATATTCATTAAAGATTGTCTTTACATTTTTCTTATTTCTATTATTTTAAAATTGAAATTAAAAACTTCTACATTTTTTATATAACAAAAATATGCACAGAGTTTATAATTTAAAATTTTTTTGGCTGTAATATTAAGTTTTAAAAAATATTCATAAATAAAATCAGTTTGTCCTAACATCAGGTTTATTCTAATAATGAGGTTGTGATAATATTAAAGCTGTGAAGTTCTTTTCTCTTAATTTTTAATCTTGATTTTAAGTTCATTTTTACCATAATGAGCCTGTTAATGTGCACTGAATGATATTTTTAAAATAAAAGTAGGAATGTCATGTCAAAAAAAATTTTTTTAGCTCAAATAACACACTCAACTTTTCTGAAGCTTTTTAAAACATAAATGAGTTTCCTACAATAACATTATGACATTGTTTAAATAACACGATTATATGATACACTTCTAAACACAAAAACTCATAAAACGTACAATAATGATGATAATTGAAAGACCTGTAGTGACATTAGAAGCTCTGGAAAAGTTCTGGATATACACCATAAAAGGCCTAACTTTAGGAATGTGGGCGTGAGCATAAAGGTTTATGTAGATATAGAGCAGCTGGGTGGAGTTAAAAGCCGTGAGATATAGATATCAAAAACCCTTTCGTTAGATTTCAGACATTCTTTTTTTTTTCAGGTTTTTATTATAAACGTGGTATAAATTACAAAGACACGAATGACTTTTGTTTACTGTTAAATAACTATTCACAAACGTTCGATGGGTGTGTCTGAGTTATAGTCGCAATCATACAATCCCAAAAACACGCCTTCCTCTTACTGTTGTCTGCACACAGGTGAGTAAATCTGAGTCTGAAAACAGGAGTGTAAATTCCATACACATCATAAACACCTCATACACGTCATACACTTCATATGTCTGGTTTTTAATCTCATTCTGCCTTTATACTATCTGTAGAAACAAGAGAACGGCAGCACGCTAGCTCGCTAAATCATCCGCTTAATCATTAGCTAGCCCTGCATTCACTTAGCTCTTTGTTTACATAGCGACTGTGTCCTCCCAACGTCAACCATCTGAATCGTGACACAATCAGGTCTTGATCTCACGATGACGAGAAAACAAGACGACTGTATGTTTTATTGGATATAAAAAAATAATAGTTTCTATGGCAAGAACGATACTCTTATTTATTTTTATTTTTTATTGTTGGAACATTAACTGAAAATGTATGAGGTAAATTATAAAAGGTGTGACGCTGTACTGTGGTACGTCACGGTCATTAAAAAAAAATCTAAACTGATTGGCAGCAGCGCGGAGAGAAGTTTTAGCTATAATTCAAACCAAAAAATAATAAAACGCAATAACATGTGCTTCAGCTGGAGGATGTTTAACATTCAGGGAAGGAGTCTCCAGTGTCAGTGCTTTATAACATCTTGCTAATGGCACAAGCACTAAAAAAAAAAAAGGCTTTTGAAGAGAGGAACTACTTTTTAGAACGAACTATTCAGACGTTCCATAGCATTAAACGGAAATCTAAACATTTTAAAGCACAAACGTTGGTGGTTAAATAAAATTATCCGATTGTAATGCAGTGATTTGTCCATCAAGTGACATTTAGAATTTTTGTCAAATGCTTAAAATTTTCACATTCAATCAGACAAGTTACTGTAGAAAATGATTTAAAGGTGCAGCCACTGATTCTGAAGAAATGAAACAATTTCTATCGCATCTGTTTCTATCATGTCTTTCTTTTCCAGAGAGCAAAAATCGACTAATCCTGATGTAAAGAATACAAAACCTGATCATATACAAAGTCCGAAAAATCTATTTTTCAGGAGTAATACATGACGACGTTCGTGGCAGTATGAAAAATAAAACCTAAACAGTCACGATAAGCCAGTGATCTTTAATCGGACATCACAACACAACCCTGTTGGAGCAAACGCGGTCTAATTCACGACGAAAAGAAACAGGTTGCAATTCAGAGCTGTTCATTGAGCCCAAGAAGAATGCAGCACTAATACAGACAATAAGTGACCTTCAGAAAAAAAATGATTGAAGACAAAGACCCTACGTGACCGTACCTCTATATATAGTCATCTAACCCCTCCTATTGTTAGTGGAACAGCTGCCACGGTTTTTTCATTACACGTATTCAGCTAACCATGAACATTTCCTGTTATTTAAAAATGGTTTCACACTTTTAGTACATTTGTCCTGCTTTACGCAACTTTAGATCAAGTATTCTTGAGAATGTTCCTATCTAGGCAGTACCAAAAATAAATAAAA
This sequence comes from Neosilurus hyrtlii, assembly GCA_028564935.1. Classification (NCBI taxonomy): domain Eukaryota; kingdom Metazoa; phylum Chordata; class Actinopteri; order Siluriformes; family Plotosidae; genus Neosilurus; species Neosilurus hyrtlii. The sequence goes on along the minus strand of JAOUQZ010000008.1, from coordinate 22,896,032 downwards.
ATCC
>JAOUQZ010000008.1:22879742-22895928 GCA_028564935.1 Neosilurus hyrtlii | reverse complement strand
CACTAAGAAATAGATACCCGATATGTCTTTTCTGCTCATTGATTATACAACATGCAATTTTAAGGCTAGTCGCTCTCACATCTAGCGATTACGCACGCAAAGGACACGCTTGAAAAAGAAGTTTGTATATTTTATTTTGGTCAGCTTACAGATAAAGAACACGAAACATGAGAATCCGAGTGCTTTCGCGCCGCAGTCATACTTAAAATTCTTTTATCTCGTGAGTGTTAAAGAATTCGATACGGGTTAAAATGTTAAACGTTAAGGAATGATGGTATGAGACGTTATCTTTTGTCTAGAACAGGAAATATTGCTGTCAAGAGAACATGACGTCAACACTTTACAACTCTAATATGGCCTTTCAGTGCCCCTTCAAAAGCTCCGCCCTCCTAAAATTCATGGACGCACACTGCCAGTGCAAACGACACCACCCCGATATCCCTTCTTTCTCCCAACCCATTGTTTGTCGATTAGCTGGAATAGTGTTGTGTGGCTCGCTTCAGTCCGGTTTGTTGTGTGTGAACAACAAATTTCTTTCAGGGCACAAACAGCGAGGAAATATTCACTGAATTTGACAAAGAAAAAAAATTTAAATCCGAATCGATGAGTGCACTTTTAAAAAGTGCCAGGGACTATTTCATTCAACAACATGGCTGATCATTATTTATTTCAACAGGAGCCAGTTACAACGGCTAAAAGGTTCACCTGTAATAGGTTTAATTAGCATTTTATTGTAGCATTTCTATAATATGGACTTCCTTTACAGTGAGAGTGCAGATTGTGAGTTCAACAGTCAGTTCTAATAATTGGAAGAGTCAACATACAGGCATCCAGATGAAGCTCTGACGCTCACGGCTTCACGCTTATGGCTGCGTTCGTCTGTTCTGTTCGCAGTTCTCCAGCACGCAGCTCTCACCATCACACTGACACCTCCTCTGCTCAGGCAGAAAAAAGAACAGATTCATATCTTGCTGATTTGTGACCCTCCAGCACCAAACCAGCTGGAAATTGCAGGTGTGTGTTTTCAGATTTTAATATAAAATGCTAGAAAAGTGCCTAGATTTTACAATTCCAGAAATGACAGTTCCTACCATATATACATCAAAACCTGCCTGTAACCAGGGAATGTCTGGTCCTAAGACCGGTTGTCTTAGGAATATCCCAAGAACTCCACAAGATTGTCAGGGATTCCCCCGCCATGTCCGGTATCAATACTTAGCTTGGAATTCCCGCTGTCGAAACATTTAATGTAAAAGTATTTGTATTAAATTTGGGTTCTGATTGGTTCAATCACTTTTGCTCATCATGCCATTTCAGATAAACATGGATAATCTACTGTATCTGAAAACACTGTGCTGCAGCTTCACATTGGTTTGGTGCTGGAGGGTCACATCTGAGCAATCACTAGGTTTGGTTTTGTCGTTAAGTTGAATCACTAAATCACGATCTTCACCTGGTGAATTGACATGAAATTAAAATGCTGTGTCTTTTTCGGATTGTTTATTTTTATAAATAAAAATAATTGATAATCCTGAGGGAAATTCAGTGTACTTCACCGCACCTTGATGGACGTGTTTCGGAGGATTGCTGAGAGATCCGGGGCGGACAGGTCTTTGGTGTGAGGGTCCACAGCCGACTCATGGGGCATCTGAAAGAGCAAATTCTACACCGTCACGTGTATCGATGCAACCGAAACATTTTAAACATCCTTATAATGTAAATGCACAAAATGTTTATATACATAAATGCTTATATATAAAAATAAAATTAAACGCAAAAGAAAATGGAGTAAATCAGTGTGAAAGATAAAGCTGCCTTTTAAAAATCTATTTAAGCCAATTCTTTTTACATTGAATGAACGCTCATCCATCACATCAAATCTAATCACAATACACACTGATTTACAACTGTGTTGGTACTTTTTGCTCTTTGATTTTTTTTTCCCTTCTTCAGTTCTGTTTTGTTTCCTTGCCAATAAGGATCCTTATAAAAAATAAAACAGAAGACGGTGGCGCCGTGTTATCACGTCAGTCTCACAGAAAGAAGGTCCTGGGTTTGATTCCCGGGCTCGGGGTGTTTCTTTGTGGAGTTTGCATGTTCTTCCTGTGTTTGTGTGGGTTTCCTCCGGGTACTCCGGTTTCCTCCCACAGTCCAAAAACATGCACAGTAGGCTAACTGGTGGTTCCAAATCACCCCTAGGTGTGAGTGTGTATGGTTGTAAGTGTGTTGCTCTGCAATGGTCTGGCGAGCTGTTCAGGGTGTACCCTGCCTTTGCCCAGAGTCGGTTGAGATGGGCACCAGCCTCCACGCGACCCTAATTAGGATTAAGCGGCTTAGAAAATAAATAAATGAATGAATGGATATTGTGAAATGTGATAATTACAAAATTACATACATTATAGTGGTGAAAATAATATATTTTTAAAAATGCAGCCAGAATTGAATGATCAGACTAGAATATACTAAAACAGCATCAGAAGATTTGATGATGATGATTACTATTATTATTTATTGGTGATATTATTACTGTTGTTGTTAGTGGTATTATTCATTCACTGGCCCTGCAATGGCCTGGCTATACCATGGTCCAGGGTACCCTGCCCTCGCCCGGAGTCAGCTGAGGTGGGCACCGGCCTCCCCGCGACCCTAATTAGGTTTAAGTGGCTTAGAAAATGAATGAATGATTCATTCACTGATATGAAATCCTATTAGGGCTGCAGCGAGGCTGGAGCCCATCTCAGCCGACACTGGACGAAGGCGTGATACACCTTGAAAAGCTCGCCAGACCAACACAGGGCCAACAGACAATCAACCATTCACACTCACACCGAAGGGCAATCTGGGACAGACAATTAACCTGATGTGCATGTTTTTGCTCTGTGGGAGGAAACCAGAGTACCCGGAGTAAATCAACGCAAGCACATGAAGAACCTGATACTCCACACAGAAAGGCCCAGGCCTGACACTCGGACATTCTAACCACTACAACACTGTGCCGCCTGGTGACATTATAATTATTATTATTATAATATTATTATTTTTTGTGTAGTATTTGTTACTATTAATATTGCTGGTGACATCATTACTGTTATTATTGTTGTGGTTGGTGGTGGTGGTGTCATTATTCATTACCAGGACGAAGGGCGCTCTGAACAGATAACTGAGTGGGTAGTGCAGCAGGCTGAGACAGGATGCAGCGTAGAGATCGGCGTATCTCAGCAGCTGGCTGGCAAACAGGGTTTTTGTGGAGCCACTGCGTAGCAGACTTCCCATCTTTCCATAACACAGCTCCATCCCGTATGTCACCATCTGTAACACACACACGTACACACACAGAGCATCATACAGGCTGAAAATCTGGAGACATCCACCCTACCCTGATCATGTGAGTCACATATGTGAATGATCCATGACTCACCTTCACCTTTTTCTGGATGTGATTAACATCTGATCTCCCTTCGAATTCTGAGTCCCTGGAATGAGTGAAATAAGGAGGTGAGTCACCAAATGTGTATGTTAGACCCGTCTGCCATCTGCTGGTCAGTTCATGTATCAACATGAAATTCTATGTTACAGGTACTAAATAAAACACGTATATCAGGGATGGTAGTAAACATGCTGAGCAAATCATACTCACTTATGTAACTCTGCCAGGCAAATATCGAGCTGCCTCAGCTCCTCAAACATTGCTGCAGAGAAAATACACCGTACTTTATGACTCGATACTATCAAATACACCGTTTCTGTGGGGTGTACAGTATGTGGTGTCTGTTTTTAGCTTTGAACCTAAAAAGCACTGAAGTTATGAGGACAAATAAACAAAGACGTGGTGAATAAATCAACACACACAATGCATCATGGTTTTCAATATAAAACATAACCTGAAACCCGAAAGATTCTAGCTAGCTACTTAACCCCACAACTACGGGGACTACGGCGCTAATTGGTAAGGATAAAGCCCGTGTCCAGGAGTTCGAACACCAACAGTACCCGAGAGCTACCCTACTCTACTTTAGGCTTTGAGAACATTCTGGCTGAGTTGGAAGTCAATTGGTTTAAAAGTATCTGAAAAAAATGGCGCATATATAAATATATATAAAGCATGGCTACTCTTAAACCTCAAACACGAAGCTGGAACAGCAAGGCATGAGTGATCATAAGACCTCGGACACCTAAACGTTGAGTATGGTAAGAATAGGAGGGGGCTGGTGCAATTTTCATGGACGCTTTATAAAAATTGATTTAAAACACATGTTCTGTACAGAGATATTAATAGGAGGTTCTGGAAGGAGCCTCCAGCATCAGTGTGAGTTACGATCAGAGGTAAAGCTGTACGTTTGAGTTTTCCACCCTGGGGAATCCTTCAGGATGGAGGACTTTACTTATAACATTACATATAGTGATTACGCCATGTCCTCTTGTAATGTAAAAATAATAGTAAGAATAACAATCAGCACATTGCAGTGGACAGAAGAAAAATAAACCTTTGGGACTTGCTGTTGTTAGGAAGTAGATGATCGAATATCACCACCACTGAATGATTTCCTCTAGCTTTAGCATTCTCTTAAGGGTTTATGAATTTAATTAGTATATACTATGGTGAAATGGTGCAATCTGATTGGTTCACTATCTTGGGATATTATCCACCCTGCAAACTGGGGATAATGCATGACTCAATTCAAAAATGTAAAAATAAACCACAGAAATCGAATTTTACTTAAATTTTCTTATGTTCCTGTGTAATATTTACTCAAACAATTATTCACCTCGTGCTCAGTGGATATTACTGAATAGTCCCTTTGGCGTTATGTCAAAGGGAGTCTTCCGCGATATCCACTTCGTCTTTGGTGAATAACGGTTATATTGTTTCTAGCTTGGTTATGTTGTAATTAATGCAACTGTACCTTGCCATGCTAGCATTACTAACATAAGATAAAGCTAGCAGTACGCGAACTCTTTTTCATCTGCAACCTCACCGTGTTTGTCCGTCCACACCTGGAGCTCCTTGGTCAGCTCAGGAACCACCATAAAGGTTTTCCAGCCCTGACGCTTCTTTGACTTCAGTATATCCCCGAATATGTGGTCTCCAACGTAGAGGATCTCTTTACCCTTCACGTCCAGCAAGTCACAGATGATATCTGAGGAGCCTGGTATAGAAACATCACCTTACTGAACACTTTATGACATTTCAAAACTGTTGTGTCATTACGAGTTTCAGTATGACCCCTGGCCTTCTTCTAATTGTGCAGATCTGGCAACCCAGCAAGTCTTAACTCTAGTAATTCAGTAGAGGCCGTAAGAAATAATGAACGATTCCTACCTCCAGAGTAGACAGTGCCGTCCTGCAGATCTCCTGTGTACGTCCCTATCTTCAGCTTCCCCGTGTTCTGTCACACACATATGTTTAGTTTAAGGGATAATGTTCCACAGCTTCCTTTTCAACATAGCACACAAACTGGGTCTGGAAGAAAAGTCGTACCGTGTCCACTTGTCTCAGTACCGTCCCACCAGCAAAAAACAGTGGCTTCCGTGTGTCAACCACCACCAAGTCAAAAAACGACCGCCATGATGTCTTTGGATACTAAAAGAGATATAAACAGCAATTATTATTATTATTATTATTATTATTATTATTATTAACTCACCAAATCATTAAAATATTATATATTTTAAAAAATACATTAGTTACTTTTAACATTAGATATGCATGTATACAATGTATTTTTGCATATTTTTTTATATAATAGTACTTCATTTATTTATTTTTAAACTGAGAACTCTAGGTGTTACATATTACAGAGGGTTTAAAATTGTATTCTTCTAAATATCTAAACTCCCTCAGCAATTACGATTCTAGTAACCTGTTGTGGTTATGGTTGTAAATCAATCAATTAATCTGTCTATCTATCTAGGGGTGTTTGTTTGTTTTCTTTGGTAGAATTTTTTTAACAAAAATAATTTTCTGTACTAGTCAAACGTTAAGTATAGAAGATGAAACATGTTGGACACTACAGATGTTTTTGCACCTGATTCACTACATTTGATTTCTAAACTAACCAGGAGCTCCTCAGGTGTATGCTTGGATTTACCTGATTTCAGCCAAATAAGTAAATGAATAAATATCATGCAAAAGTAATGAAATGTATCACATCCATACAATTGTTAAAATAAAGCGATTATTTACCTTTGAATCAGGTGGAAAATCCAACAAATACTTCAGGATGGCCTGGATTGGAAAAAAAAAAGACATGAGATTATGGGATTATAAGATTATTAAACCCAGAATGGACACAAATATTATTGATTTATATGGAGAGTAAGAAGTTGATTCCAGATCAGTCTTCCTTTTTTTCTAACTAATCCTAAACATGGGACACTTACCTCCGTGTAGATGTAGTCACTGTTGGTGGCCAGGAACACCTTTCCAACCTCCTTTATACGGGTTAGCAACACGGGAATGCGAGGCTGCATTAGGGAGAGACAGACAAGAAAGGGACAGACGTGAAAAAGAGAAACAAAGAGAAAGAGAGAGTGAGACAGAAAAAGAGAGAGAGAGAAATAGAGAAAGTAAGACAGAGACAATAGTAGAGAGACAGAGAGAAAGAAAGTGTGTGTGTGAGAGAGAGAGAAAGAGAGAGAGAAAGAGAGAGAGAGAGACAGACAGAAAGTGAGAATTTGCCTTTAATTAAATACAAGACTTTAAACTAATCAGGAAGACTAACGAAGCTACAATTAATGCTCCAGGATTCAGTGTGTCACCTTTAGCAATACCAAGACCTTCAATTACCATCTACACCTCATTTAACCCCCCTGAGAGATCATTACTTACATCCCTAATCACATATTTCTCCAGATCCTGCAGCGTTCTCTCCTTCAGACAGCCCTGTGGTTTACAGAAACGTTTCGTTAGTCCTGTGACTTTGAATAACATTATCATCTTGATTGTAACATTGACCGAAATCTCACCGTGTCATGGATGTAATTCATCGCGTCTCGCACGTCCTGAAACATACTTTTGAACGACATGAAAAGGTCGCCATGCTTAAATCCCCTCTGGCAGCTGCAAAGAGGACAGACACACAGACAAAGATGGCAGACAGACATGCAGAAGTGATGCAGACAGAGATGCAAACAGACAGACACACATGCAGACAGACAGGTCAAGAATGTGGTTCTGGATGTTGTAGAGAATTTCATAATAAACTGTAACCAAGTTGCTGGATGTATCCAGTGATTTTGTGCTCCAGAAAAATCTCCCACTCACTTGTGGTATCTGGTGGTGTTGGTAAAGAAGTCCACGAGGCATGCGTACAGGTACGTCTCTGCAATTTGGAGAAAGCATGAAAGACAGACACCTTTTTCTTGACAATAAAAAAAATTCTATTCTACATTTACAAATAGTGGTCATTAAATTTATTCTGTTGTCAGTTTAGAACCTGTGTGTGTGTGTGTTCGTGTGTGTGTGAGATACAGGAATAACACTCCTGCTCTGTTGTTCAGCTTGTAGGTGTAGAGTTATGTACTAAAGGGTAATTCTGCACAGCGTGTATAATTTTCCATCCTGTCCCATCACATTCCCAAAAAAACTACTCCTGTCTCATCCCATCCTGGAAGAACGACATCCATCCCATTTCCATGCTGTGTTTGTGTGTGTGTGTGTGTGTGTGTGTGTGTGTAAAAAGGACCTATTGTTCATCCCATCCCACCCCCTCCTGTTGAGTTTTCCTGTCCCTGTTTCCCCTGTCCTGACGCAATCAAGTCACGAATCACCTGATTAATATCTGCTGTGCCCTGTTGTAGTAACTTAATGTGAAAATTTGGCCACTGGATGTATTCAGTGCATTTTACAACATGCACAAGTGTTCTAGATGAAGGTGGAAGGCTGTTGGTACCTGAGAGGTTAAAGAGCGTGTTAAGGATGTAGAATCGCTCTGTGTCGTCTCTCTGGATGAATCCATTAGGGTAGTAGTCGTGGATCTCTGATCTGCACATACACACGTTATAAATACACAAACATCAAGACCCGAGTATGCCTGGTTCAGTCCAGCGTTTCTTTCATTTTTGAATCTTCGTCTAAATTTAACGGCTGATTTGATTTTGCTGAGTCATGTCTAACCCAGTTCTGCTTATGCTGCTAAATAAGTTGCACTGATGATGTCATTCACTATTTTAAAGTCTGTATATATACTGAATAACAGGTGTGTTTATGTCCCAGTGTTAAATAAAACCAGAAGCTAAACATCCGCAACCAAACATTTCAACATTTAATCATGCATTAGATCGAATATATATATAGATTGAGACACTCTATTTGAGGTGTCCGAAGCTGGTGTTATAAGAGTAGGGCAGCTCCTTTAAGGGCTGAATCAACTTCCATCCTGGAGGAAATAAATCTGTCCTGTGTTTCCCAACTACGCTCTGGAGTGAACGCAGGAAAGGTTAACACTGTGGTTGCGGGAGTTTTTTCTTCCACTTTTTACTTGCTGATTTCCACCTTCATTTGTGTCATTTGTCTTGTTAGTTTAATTATCTGTTTATCGAGTTCATGTTCCATGCCCCCATTAATGTTTGGTATTAGTTAGATTATTAGTTAGAAGTTAGATTGTGTGTTTTTTATTCTGTGCGAATCTGAGTGGGGGCGGCATGGTGGCGTAGTGGTTAGCATGTCCGCCTCACAGCAAGAAGGACCTGGGTTCGATTCCCGGCTCGGGCGTTTCTGTGTGGAGTTTGCATGTTCTCCCTGTGCTTGCGTGGGTTTCCTCCCACAGTCCAAAAACATGCACGGTAGGCTAATTGGCTGTTCCAAATCACCCCTAGGTGTGAGTGAGTGTGACTTATAGCGCTGCGATGGCCTGGTGAGCTGTCCAGGGTGCACCCCACCCTCGCCCTGAGATAGGCGCCAGCCTCCCCGTGACCCTAATTAGGATTAAGCGGTTCAGAAAATGAATGAATGAATCTGAGTGGTGGTGTATGAGCCAATATTTTTGTTTCAGTTTTGTTAATTATTCTGGAGTTTTTTGTTTTTTTAATGGAAGACTCCTTGGTGTCCTGTGGGGGTACGAACACCAGACAAAAATCCAAGTCATGTTCCACTCAGATTATTATTTTTTTTAAGATAAACTTGAGACATGCAGTTCCCTCAAACAGACTATATACACGAGCTTTCTCTCCAGAATCAACGCTTAAATTTAAATTAAATTAAAATTAACCAGGATTTGACTACATACATATATATGTATGCATAAAGTTAAATTCTTGGTAATCCTATTTATTATATTTTTATATTACTATTATGTATTTATGCATTATAAAATTATTATTGTAAATAATAGTTTGTAAAATTTGAAGTTAAACTCAGTTACTTGAATTAGAAGCAACTTTCAAATTGAAATGAGAAAAAATCAGCATGTGGGAATCCTTTCCTTACGTGTCTCTCATCACACACATTGTAGTAAATCCCAGTACTAAACCTGATCATTTTTTAAGCATGAGGTATCAGAGCTGTTCCTTAGTCCGTGTTTATTCAGCATTAGCTCGGATCTCACTCACCCTTTGAGGTAAACAAAGCCGTGCATGCACACCAGGATGTTTCCATGCGAGTCCACCTTTAGCAGATTCCCGTAGGTCGTGTCATAAACCAAACCTCTGTAAAAACGCAGGAAACACAAAGAACATGAAAACACCCTGGGTTTTTACTGGCACAGATTTTGGCCCAGAGTAAAGGTGTGTAATAACCCTTCTCTGGTTTTCTTTCTTCATTTGTTTATTTAATTCAATAATCATTACTCTGTCCGTGTGCTGACCAAACCTCAATAACCCTACTGTTCATGAATTAATAAATGATTAATAAATAATTAATAATTTATAGCCAGATTAATTTCTTAATCACATTTACACGTTTCTTAGGTTTTGCATTAACTAAATACACAAAAGATTAAAACTAGATCGACCCCATCAGCATTTTCACACCTTTGTCTTACCGGTTTTTTGTCAAAGTGCAGCCTTCAGCAGCAGAAGTGATGGATAATTTGCATAATGGCAAAGGTTTGTGTGAGTAAAGACCCAAACGTACTCTGATAAAGATCTGCAAGTACTCACCGTGTGGGGAAGGTGGGGTCGTACACGTAGCGCAGCAGCTCGTGTGGATAGCCGATGGACACCAGTCTGTCTCTCAGCATCTCAAAACCCAGTCCTTCATACTCAGGAGATTTGTACACTGCATGAGAAAAGAATGGAGTCAGTCGGGGCAATAAAAAAATGCCATCTGGCACATTTATGTTCACATTTACATATTCAGAAGGGGCTTTTAATAAAATGCAATTCAAGCTCGGCAGGCTCAGATTATAAACTTGCATAATTTTATTACCTCACTCACATTTCAGCTTAAAACAAACCTAAGCCACTGTTTGCCCCCTGTTCACCCCTTTTTTGAGGGCTTAGATGTGCCTCCGTTAGTACACAAGCCAGAGTAACATATCCCACAAAAAGTGCTATCTACCCTCTTATGCATACATTTAATGACTAGCTCCTGTTGCTATGATTGACAGGAGCAAGAGAGTATGCCATCCAGCCCACCCGGAGGACATTACCAATTTTACTCAAGGCTACCTGGTGGCTTTGGTAGTGTCGGGACTCAAATGTTCTGTCACTCTTGCTAGGCTAAAGCCCCTGTTGCATGCATCGCACAACAAATATACAACAGGGCTACCACAAAAAGGACATCTGTGGGTGTGTCAAACAAAACTTAGCTGTTGTATGACTGAAAAATGCAGTTGTAGACCCTTGACATGGATTTTCATTAGGTTTTCTGTCTCATAGATATTTCTCAATATCAGAGTCATTTCGCAAGTCTGTTGTGCGATGCCCTAAGATGTCCTACAGCTGTACAATAGCCATACCTTTCTTCATACAATTTTGGGATCATCTGATTTGCTCAGAACCGTACAGTCTTCTTACAATAGTCCTATGATTGCTGGACGTTAAACACATGACATTTTTACAACAGTGTTTTGTTTAGCACATGTACGACATGTAACATACATCTGAGTATCAAGTGTGTCACAGGAATATCATACACAAACATTTTTATATCACTTTCTTATGAATATCATACAACTGGACTTAGCCTAAACCTGATTCATGCACCTTTCAAGTCCACCTCACCCAAACCTACATCAGTCCCTTCTGTCGTAGACGGGCTAATTTTATACAACCAAAAAATAAACAGTGAATAGCAGGTTGTCCATAAAAGGGGCGTTTGGCACTTTACTAAGGGCTGTAAACCATCTTAGGAAGTAGGAAATGCTTGATAGTCAATAAGGGATAAATGAAAAACCCTAAAAGGTGCACTCACCTGCAAGAGTATAGTCCATGTCGAAGCCATAGCACTTTATTTTCTCCAGATGCACACTTTTATTAACAAACACCCTGAAAATAGACAAAAAAAATTCACAACCATTTATTCATTCATTTTCTGAACCACTTAATCCTAATTAGGGTCGCGAGGAGGCTGGAGTCCATGTCAGCCAACTCTGGGCGAGGGTGGTGTATACCCTGGAGAGCTTGCCAGGCCATCGGAGGGCAAAAATCCACAATTCTTTTAAATAATAATTTTTAAAGCAACATTAAGTAAATTAAAAGCTTGTTGATGTGGTTTTGACTCATTATAGGTGGATAAGTGTGACATAACAATGAAATATGTTACAAAATATGGTTCGCCTCACAGCAAGAAGATCGTGGGTTTGAGTCCTAGCTCGGGTGTTTCTGAGTTTACATGTTTTCCCAGCTTGCGTGGGTTTCCCCCGTGTACTCCAGTTTCCTCCCACAGTCCAAAGACATGCACATTAGGCTAACTGGCTGTTTCAAATTGGTAGAAGTGTGAGTGTGAATGGTGTGTGTGTGTGTGTCTTAGCCCTGTGATTCGATGGTTTGAAATATATATATATATTTTTTTTTTGTGTGTGTGTGTGTTAACAACTAAAACTAGCATTAAATCAATGATAAATATAGGTCACACCCTTAACTCACAAACACACACACACACAAAACTATTCACACTCACATCCACAACCATGGGCAATTTGGAATTTGGAACCAATTAGTGTACTGGGCATGTCTTTGGACTGTAGAAGGAAACTGGTGTACCTTGAGGAGACCCACACAAGCTCCTCCTTGCTATGACATGCTAACCACTTCTCTACCGTGCGTACTCATTGGGATCAGTTGCCCCGAAATATTCCCTCATATCCTATCCTAATGTCAATATTTAATGAAAACGATTCCACCACTGTTTACACTGATTCTGCAAAAGCTGATTACCCAGACTCATTCTACTCTCGTTAATGTGCCTCGTATCAGGATATTGCAGTCATGTGGTCCTTGTTATCAGCAAACACACACATCGTGATGTCATCACGGCTCGCGTAGAGTAATTAAGCAACTGCGTCATAGAAGAAGAAGCACATCGCATAATGAGGTCACACACAAACAACATCAAAGTCTACTTCATCTACCGTGAAGCCTTCGTTTATATGAACAACGCGACGACTGAACATCAGAAGTTGAAAACCTCAGACAGTTTTGGCAACTCACATAGTGCTGATTAACTTTTAGAGGCTGTTTCCCCAAGATAACGTACATAATGTACGTTTAGCATATTAGCAATTAGAGCATCTCTGTTAGACTGGAGTTAAAGATGGCAGACTCCCAGCCATGGACCGGCTCATGGCATATCGAGTTACAGTTAATATTTTACCAGACAGCTCCAGTGTCGTCAACCCGCCAAACTCATTCAAGCTGCAGCAGACATTGGTTTGTTCAGGTTCAGATCCCATATTACACCTGAGGTAGAACCCAATTCAAGCACAAGGACACGACAATGGCTCTCTGCAATCCTGGGATTTGAACCTACAACCTTCTGGGTGCCTGAAAGAAATTTTTACCAACAACCACACCCACTAACAATGTAATGAAAATGAATCACCTTTCTGGCAGCATAAACACCATTTATTATTAATTATTCACTGTTTTGCCAAGATGCCCTTTTTGACCAGTGGAAAAAAGCATATGCTCTGGTTACAGATCAACAACACAGCTGGCTCAGGGCATCACCAAAATCAAATATATAATCAATGCATGTAGGCACATTATGTCTCAATAATAAATTTTCACTGAAAGATTGAAAGGTTTATTTGAGAAAGCTGTAAATCCATTATATTTGCACGGCATGACTGTTACTGTAATCACACGTTCAGCATTAATCACATTCCTCACAAATAAGAATTCAAACCATTCACTCATTTGCTGTACCACTTAATTCTACTAGGGTCACGGCGGGGCTGTAGCCCATCTTAGCCGACATGTAGCACAAGTAACAGCTCACAGATATTTCAAGGCTGGTGCCTGTTGCCAAGCGATGAGAGATAAATGTCACGGATACTGTTCCGAAAGTTAGTGTGTACAATTAAGCCATATAAAATGTTCAATAATTTATACCCTGAACTGATTAAGCCTACTAGTCGACACTGGGTGAAGAAGAATTAAACCCTGAACAGCTTGACAGTCCATCGCAGCCAACACACAACCATTCACACGCATGCATACACACAGGATGCAATTTGGAACAGAGAGTTAGCCCAGTGTGCATGTCTTTGGACTGTGGAAGGAAACTGGAGGCCCCGGTGGAATCACACATAAACATGCAAAGTCTACATAAAAACACCATCAATGAGCCCGGGACTCAAACTCAGCACCTTCTTGCTGTGCTAACCACTACACCACAGTGCTAGTTAAAATCACACTATATGTTAAAGCAATTTTCTAAGGAGAGATATATATATATATATGCACATGCTAAAAAAAACCTGAGAACCTTAAAAAAAATTTATTTCATTTATATATTTATGAAATATGGATTTCTCAAGGACCCTTTTGGCCCTTAAGGGCATTTTTACTTTTACACTTCATTGACAAACATTCTGCTGTAAAGTAAAAACTTTTAAGGCTTCACCAAACAAACTTGAGGGTTCTAAATGGAAGTCCTTTTTTTCTAAGTGTGTTTAGTTCCTTTCATTTTAACCTAATCTCTGAGATGTGCAAAATCAAAACAAATGATAAATATGAATAAAAATCAACCAATAAATAAATAAATAAATAAATAAATAAAGTATTTTGATAGACCGCAAAGAAAAACAAACCAAAGGAATGTATTAAAATAATTACAAAGTCAAAAAACAGTTCCATCTCTCATCTTATGGGAACCTTTAAAGGTTTTATGTAGAACTATATAACAGTGTTTTCCTGTAAGACAAAGTACGAAAATGCAAATTAACTATGCAAAGAATCATTGAGAGTTTTATCATCATCATCATCATCATCATCATTATTATTATTATTATCATTGTTGTTATTGTCGTAATTATTATTATTATTATTAAATTCTAAGGTGTAGAGGTAATTTTTTTTTCTAATAAAGGAGATGGATATGTTTATCTTACTATCTTTTTTTCTCTGCAGTTCTCCTGTTAACTCCCACCATGGTGTGAACACAGACAGACGGACAGACAGACAGACGGACAGACAGACAGGTGTGTCGCGTGTTCCTCACCTTTGCTGCAGGTCTGGTTTCCACGCGTGCACGTCCACAGTGCCGAGCTCGCCCCCGTCTGCGTCCATGCTGCCGTGTCCCGTGTGTGTCTCTGTCAGCGGCGCTATTAAAGCTGAAGCTTCCGGTTCACTTCACGCCCGTCTGTCTGCGGGTTTTGTAGTGCGCACGAGCGCACCGCAGATCTGCCTGCGGGGCCCCTTTGCACGCGACGGGCACGCCCCCTGGCACGTGTTCACGCAGAAATGAGGGTGTATGTTCGTGTGTGTGCGACGTGTTTCAGAGGGAATCCCTCGCTTATCTTCAGAACATTTAGCACAGGCACGTTCACAGGGTTCATATCAGGTTTCAATTAAAATAACAATCAATCAGTTAAAATCATAATACCAATAACATCAACAATAACAACAACAATAACATCAACAATAACAACAACAATAACAACAACAATAATAATAACAATAACAACGACAAAAAGAATAATAATAACAATAATAATAATAATAACAACAACAACATCAATAACAACAACAATAATAACATCAATAATAACACAGCAACAACAACAATAATAACAACAACATCAATAACAACAACAATAACATAAACAATAACATCAATAATAATAATACAATAACAACAACAACAATAATAACAATAACAACGACAAAAAGAATAATAATAACAACAACAACAATAACAACAACAATAACAACAACAACAACAATAACAATAACAACAACATCAATAACTACAGTAATAACAACAATGACATCAACAATAACAACAATGATAATACAGCAGCAGCAACAACAACAACAATAATAGCAACAATAACAACAACAATAATAACAAGAATAACATCAACAATAACATCAATAATTAAACAACAATAATAACAATAACAACGACAAAAAGAATAATAACAAGAATAATAATAATAATAACAATAACATCAATAACAACAATAATAACAATAACATCAACAATAACAACATCAATAATAATACAACAACAATAATCACAATAACAAAAAATAATAACATCATCAACAATAACAATAATAATAATAATAACAACAATAATAACAACAGCATCAATAACAACAACGACAAAAAGAATAATAATAATAACAACAACAATAACAGTAATAACATCAACAATAACAACAATAATAACAATAACAACGACAAAAATAATAATAATAACAATAATAACAATATCAATACCAACAACAATAATAACAACAACAGTAATAATAACAACATCAACAATAATAATAACAATAAAACCAACTATAACAACATCAATAACAATAACAATAGCAACATCAACAATAACAACAACAATAAAAACAATAATAAATTACATCAATAATAACATCAATAATAATAACAACAACAACAATAATAATAATAATAATAACAACAACAGACACAGACACAAATTTTCAATGTCTGCAATAACAGTTGATAGCTGTAAATGGTTGTTTGTGTCTGTATTAGTCTTGGAATAGACTGTGACCAGTTCAGGGCATAACTCAACCTCTAACCAAAAATAAACTGGAATTAGTCAAACTTTTCC
>JAOUQZ010000008.1:22852114-22870336 GCA_028564935.1 Neosilurus hyrtlii | reverse complement strand
ACAGCATCCAGTTTAGAAATGTACAAAACTACATGTCTAAATAACCCCAGACTCATCGCAATTCTGCCATTTGGCTCATCAGTGATAACATCACATTTCTAAACATGTCTAGTAAACAAATTCGGATGGGTTAATCAGTCGGCTGAGCCACAAGTCAAGCAAAGCACGTCGGGTGTAATGATGCATCAAACCATGTATAAAATCACAGGGGTGGAAATTAACTCCAGTCCACTGGCCTGTGGCAACTCAAAAATCTGTAGGCGAGTGAAATTAGCTAGCTAGTCATCCTGCTGGCGACCCGACAAATCCAATAGGTCAAGAAGATGCAGTGTGCCTGACCAGAAAATATGAAAGAGGACTAGTAGTTTCATAAATTCACTAGTGCTGTTGGCCAGTAGCTAAGTTTTGCTAAATTCCACACCTCAAATCATAATCTTTTATTAATTGTACATTTAATGCAAATGCACTGTTTGAACCCTGGCACACACTGTACATGACCATGATATTGCCTGGGTTCAATAGATTTTCAAATGACACTAGCCCTAATCCATGGCATGCCACGGTGCCTGAGAAAAAGGCGATAGAAAACGGTCATTTTAGCCAACTTGTAGCTCTATTTTAGTTCAAATGGCACTTAAACAATGCGTGCCAATGAATAATTGCCCCTGGCTCAGACTTTGTTTATTCAGTCAAATATTTTGGAAGAATGTATAAACGTTTTTTTTTTTTTGTTTGTTTTTTAAAGGCATGACGAACCCGAGGTACACTTCATTTAAACCATCTGTTCACAACCATTTTATACAGACAAAAATTCACATCATTTCACATTGAACTGCATGTGATTTAAAAATAAATGGAAAGAATTTTTTGAGTGCTCGTATCAAAGGTGGTCCCTGGTCATTCCCATCCCTAGTTAACACGATGCCTGTTTGTTTTGTATCTGACAGCTTTTAATGTTTTCTTTCGTTCAGCAAGAAACAGGTGAAATGTGCCACAGTTGTGTCCATGATGACGCTGATGACAAATATTGTGCAAGATGAGAGGTGTAGTTCACTGAGATCTTTCACACATAACTAAATGTTCTACTGGTGTTTATTATCAAACGTCTGAACTGTCAAACATCATTTGTGTAATTATTGGCACAATTTAGACAGCAAAAAAAAAAAAAATTAATTGACAACCATTACTTCTTTCCTGAAATAAAGCTCTATGATGAGGAAGTAAAGGGTGGGACTTATGGTTTCAGTGTGCAAAAAGAACATCACACCACATAACTAAAATATAAAAAACTCTGGCAAACTGTTATTTGCAGCAAGTTACAGGAGTTAAATTACACTGTTAGTTCCTGGAGTTTTAGTGAGCTGCATAATACATTTTTATTTTATCCAGCCAACCCACTTCATCTTTTTTAAACCCAAATACATTGAAAACCTGTTCATATCCACATGATGCTATAACAGTAACCAAAGGTTTTACCTGCCATAGGTTACAGCAACATGCCCAGAACACAGGGAGCCTAATACCCCCCCGATGCAGTACAGGGAGACGATGAAGGACCAGATAAGTGAGAGCTGCCAGGGCTCCAGAGTGACACCATATCTCAGCACACATGTACTGTTCACCAGCTCTTTAATGTACTAACAACACAAACAAAACAATTCATTATAGCAGCCAAATGCTGAACTACAAATCACTTTGTGTCTTTTGAACAAACGTAAAGAGGGCAGTTTGTAGAGTTTAGCGCCCCCTGCTGCCTGATGAATTGAAACTGCAATGGAAACAAATGGGCACCAGGTCCAGCTTTAATAGTACTCATAGTATATGTGCTGCATTTTAGTTAAGAGAGGTGGAGTGGAGCATCTTGTTTCAATGGCAGAGATAATTTCCAACGCAAAAAAACAACAACAACAACAACAAAAGATAATTTACATTTAAATGTTCCTGTGCATCTATAATTAAGACTCTTTTGGATGCAAAGACCCCAGATCAGCGTTATCAAGTCAGTCAAAATTTGAAAACATAAAATTTACATTTTTTATTATTATTTATTCATTTATTTTCTTAGCTGATTAATCCCAATTAGGGTGGCGATCTCAAACGACTCGGGGAGAGGGCAGGGTATATCCTGAACAGCTCGTCATACCATTGCAGGGCTAGCACACATACAACCATACACACTCACACTCATAGCTAGCGGTGATTTGGAACAGCCAATTAGCCTACTGTGCATGTTTTTTGGATTGTGAGAGAAAACCGGAATACCCAGAGTAAACCCACTATTTTATATATATATATATAAAAACAAAGTTTAAATCCATAAAATCAATAAATACTTAAAATTTCTTTTTAACAACAGAAACAAATACAAAAAAAAAAAAAACAACTTATGTAAATTGTTCCATCCATAACAGCTGAATACAAACAATTCATGTATCCCCCAAACACACACACAACTACGTACAGATGAAGGTGCGGTGAGGACAGAAATGTGGAAGCCGTAATGGAACGTCCCCCCAATACCTGTAGTCAAAATGACTGCAACAAGCACAGGGTTCTTCAGCTGAACACAAACAAGAAAACACACCTGAAGCCACAAAAGAAATGATGGAAAACATATTTATAAATATATACACTAAAAACTTACCAGTGATGATAAGGTGTTCGTCATGGCACTGTGTAGTTCTCCCAACTGGTTCAGTCTCGTCAGTGAATAGCTGGATAATTGTGACGCAGCAAATCTGCGAATGTCTAACTTACCTTGTTGAATTGTAACTCCTCATAGAGAACATGGTGAAAAATTAGGAAAGTCTGATGTAACAGTTGAAGATGAGGGGAAACTAAGATATTGGCACATAAAGCATCAAAACAAATAGATCTGACCAGTTAATCGGTCAATTTACGCTGTGGCTTTTAATGGCAGCTTTAGAGGTGTGCATACAGAT
Organism: Neosilurus hyrtlii; assembly: GCA_028564935.1. Taxonomy (NCBI): domain Eukaryota; kingdom Metazoa; phylum Chordata; class Actinopteri; order Siluriformes; family Plotosidae; genus Neosilurus; species Neosilurus hyrtlii. The sequence continues at coordinate 22,867,394 of JAOUQZ010000008.1, read as the reverse complement.
AAAACGGATGGATAGCAGTGTAGATCATATAGGGGAAGTTCAGAATGGTGCCGTGGATTTAACCATAAACATCAACATTACAGCCCTCACAGTGGGGCGAATGGCTCAGACTCAGTAACATAATTGCTAAGAAAAAGCGGTCGGACATGGGCCAAGTGTCTAGAAGTTTTTCTCTCCTCGATGAAGAATCCAATGAGAAATATGAAAGTGCTTTGATTATAGGAGACGGTATGTTAAGACATGTGAAATTAACTAAGTTTTTAGGGTCCCCAACAGTTACATTTATGTGTTTACCAAAAACCAGGGCACCGGACATAGCAGACAATCTTGAGATTTTAGGCAAGCAAAGGTGTCCATGTAGGAGATAATAATATACTTCTGACATTCAGAGGTTACTAAAGGTAACTTTGTACTGGGTGCTGTAATATGCGCCAACCCTGTTCAAATGTAGTCCTTTCCATTACAATTTATTTTGTCGTGCTGGATGTTGAGGTGGTGCTGAGAAAGGAATATGGGGCTTTCTTGATAATTGGAGTTGTTTTGAAGACATGGTTGTCGTGTTAGTGTGGGACGGAACCCATCCAGTGTACAGCAGTGGTGCTCCTTTTTCTAAGAGCATAGCGTGTAGTCTCATAGCCGGCCAAGGTAAACGGTCACAAGCCAGAGAGGCCAGGAAGCAGAAGACAAGCAGGCTAAACCAACCACCTGCTAACTTCACTAGTTAGTCTTATAGTCTAGTAGGATCCACCATAATAAGATGGCGCGTTCCTCACTGAGGCAGAAAGTTTGGTTTACTGACTGCACTGCCAGCAACTTTGAAATGAATCTAGGAAATATTTATAACTACAGCCCTTACTGGTAATGAAACTCAGTCCTGCCAGATACAGTTATACAAACACACACGCCACCTTTGTTTAATTGGTGTTGGTGTCAAGAGTTATTAATGAAAATTTTTATTCTAGGTGTCATACAAAAACCTGGACAAGAACTTGACACATTAGAAGTTCTTTATACTCAACAGAACATATGCAGCCACAGAAAAATTATTCTACACAATTTCTACATAGTTTTAATAACAATTATATACAAACCTCTAGGGCTGTTTCTGAAATTGAATATTAGACATTTGTAGCTTTGTACTGACAAACCTCAAGCATTTTTCTTGGACCACATGGATCAAAAAATACGTTTTCTGAGTACACAGAAACAATGGATGGCCAGTTACATAAGGTACAGCAGGATCATCATCATCATCTACAGCTTGTTCATGCCACTACTGGCAGGTGGCTTCCACAACTCCTGCCATGCAACCCAATCTTGTACAGTTCTCATCCAGCACTTCCCAGTGACCTCACTGCCCTTTTGTCAGGTCAGGTCTCAGAACCTGCTACAGGTAACATGTAATGCTGTACAACCTGCTGCATGGTCGGGGCGTTGGCGACTAAACCGTCAATCCGCTCGATTCCGTCAGTGCAGAGGGTGTGAGGCCAGCGTGGCGGCTACCATGTGAGGATCATCTAGATAGTATTACTAGGATAGCTTCCTTTTATCTCAGAAGTATTGCCTAGATAAGAAATATGATGTCACTGCATGATGCCAAGGAACTAGTTAATGGTCTTACTAGCTCCAAAGTAGATTAATTCCTTGCTGTTGGGATGCTCCACTAGCTTACTCACACAATCTCCGAAGCGTATTCTTCTCTTTTATGATCCACCGTGTGCACTTTAATCAAAAGGGGTAGGTAGGCTCTTCGTTGGTACCTTGAATGATTAATTCTAGAGCAGGAGGCACAACTTTTTCTCAAAAAGCCTTACAATTATGAAACAACCTTCTTTTTGGGGTTCAGGATAACATATCAACATCCCTGAGGTAAAAGTCAAATATAAATAGAAAATACTTATAATAGCAATATCCAGGTGTCAATCAAATGTCGATTGGGTTCCCTCTCAAGGTTCTTCTCAAGGTTTCTTACTCAAGTCGTCTCGGAGTTCTTTCCCCTTCACTACCATCTTTAAAATTTTTATTTAAGTGAATTTATATTTAGATTTTATATCTATATTTCTGTGAAGCTAAAATTTTGTGATAATGTCTATAGGATTTGATTACTCTGAAACAAGTTTTAATAAATTTCTTTATAAAATGCATAAATGTATATTAAAATGTGACAAACATGAAAATGACAGCAGCTGATAAGACGTGAAGGAATTCTGGAGGATGTTCGGAAGAAGTGCACAATGCTAATAGAGGAGGAGCATGCTTTTGAAAGCTTCTGAAAGATTTCTTTGAGCTCAAGACATGTTCACGAGACAAGCTTCAGAGGAACTCAAGAACACCAGCGTGTGTTTGAACACCAGTTCTTTCTGCATCTGTGTAGATCTGAAACCACTGCACGTCTCTCCCTATTATTAATATAAATCAGAACTGGACTCGCTGGTGTCCTTACGAGTCTGGAGGATCACAGGAGCACGTAGCGTGTCAGACCGCCTCCTCGCAGCTCCTTAAGTCTCTGGCAATGTCTCAGCATGTTCAGCATCCCCACGAAACGCTTATCCACCTTCAGCTGGGCCAGTTCACGCAGGTCCTCCTCCACCACAAAGTACTGACCTGATGGAGGACAGGAGTGAGACACTGGTTAGTCGGATGAAATGCTGGTGAGTTTTGTCCTTCAATTAATCACAAGTTCATTTGAATATGCTGTACTTTTTTTACTCATTTCTTTGGATTATACTAAATTTGCTTGACAGTCAGAAACAATTAAGTGTTAGTGGGAAAAAATACAAAGCGTAAATCAGAAAGAGGGCAAATACTTTGTCACAGCACTTTAACTCAGACAGTGGTTACAGCTGCAAGAAAATAATCTGTTATTATTTTAATGTACTCATTTCGTGTCTCACACACACAAACACTTATATATAGGAACACCGAATTCCCACTGTGGTCACGTCATGTAGTTTAAATCTATTATTAGACTGATTAAAGATATCCCATATTTTTTCTTCCTAATCCAGTCTCATCAGGGTAACACATTTAAAGAAATGCGCTATCTATCCTCTTCCAGATACCTGAGATTGGCTAATGTCCCTGTGATTGACAGGAGGGAGATAATATGCCCCTCCCATCCAGTACAACTATAAGGACAATAATAAGGGAAATCTTCAGGATGAAGAAGGTTGCATTGTGTGGATTAACAATTTAAAAAGAGTATTAAAGAGGTATGTGATGATGAAATCATTTGGCCCTGCTCTGTCCCCTCTCGAGCCCCTCCTTTTTCCTCTTCTCAGCAACTCTCCACTCCTCTCACCCCCCCCCCTTCTACTTTCTCAGCCCCTTCCCTTATAAGTCCACTGCCCACCTTTTAGCTTTTATCGTAATTATTCAGTGGTTGAATTAAACACATTTTTGTTATCATTACAAATGCACTGCTATTTTTTTCTACAAATAAATCACCTTGAGACAAAGACAGAAGGAGAAAATAAAAGAGGAGAAGAAGAAAACCAGACATGATGGATCACCACTGAGAGCTACTTAAAGCATTAAGTGGGATAAATGACCTTCGTTACCTTCGCAATCAATTAAACCCTTTCAGTTGTTCTCTCACAGGAAATGAAAACACGTGGCGGTCATCCAGGTTAATCTGACCCCTGACCCCACAGTGACGCAGCACAACCCGGATCCATTTTATACACAAACACTTATTAGATTTCAGAGGAGAAGAGTGGAGAAGATGGTTATAGGTACCTTTTGTGTCCTTGGTCTCCTGGTCTTTAAAGCGCTGATGGAGCTTACGGGCGGCGGTACTCAGGCTCTTGACAGGATGCTGAAGGATTTTATATTTCCCAGCAACAGCCGTGTTGATGCTCTTTACAGCGGAGTTCAACTGGTCATACGTCACTCGCCCCTTCATGTACCTGTCATGGTGAGATGTGATCAGACGTGCACTTCTTTTCGAAAAAAACTTTTAAATCACGTTTAGAGAAAATAACTAATGTACATTGCTGTATGAGAAGAAGAGGAAACAGAAAAGGCTGAGCAGTGAGTAGCAGAAAGTAGCTAATTACAGTCATTTACAGCATTTGGCAGACACTCTTATCCAGATATTTGTATATTTTTATACAACTGAGCAATTGAGGGTTAAGGGCCTTGCTCAAGAGCCCAAAGTGGTGATAGTGGGGACTGAACAGCTGACCTTCGGATCAGTAATCCATCGGGCCACCGCAGTCGTGCTGATATTCAGTACAACAGCACGACCCTGTGTGTAAGATTATTGTTATACAACAGTTCTATAAACCAAATCTCAGTCTTAAATAAGGGATATCTTAGACATATTATGGCCAAATTTCTGTAGAAAATGCTTTGAATTCAGAAGTGCGAAATACTGTTCAACCAATCACTTTGGATTGAGTGCAAGTTCAGGTGCTCATGTCACACTCACTGTGGGATGGTGTCGAACTCCTGCACCGTGATGAACTCCATCTCTTTAATCTGGCTCCGTGGGGGCTTCTTGGGCCGTTCTGGTTCCTCAGGGGTCAAATTTGCTTCTGCCTGCTTGCCGGGAGCGACTGTCTGTCCTCCTCTGAGGATGTCAGAGTAAACCAACCAGTATCACAATAAAGCCATGACTCTATACTGTATGATGCCCTGGTAAAGGGGGCGGGAGCTTACAGAGCTGTCGGCTGCTGCCCTCCTTTGCGAGGCATGTGTGGCGGGATGTTCTTTAACAGGTGCTGTGCATTCTGTTCATCCTCCAGGAAGAACATATCCAGGTCCTGCAGTAGAGATGTTCATAAAGCACATGTGTGGTAGAGTATTCACATTTGTAGTATAATAAAGTGGAAATCTGATTAAAGCATTTGCTCACACAGCTTTATACAAAAGTGTTACCGAGGCATCAAGATGACATTTTATTTATTATATAACATGCAAATGTAAAAGTTGACAGGATTAAAACCTGCAGGTGCTTTAGAAGGTCCCTCTGCTGAGTGACATATCTCTCAAACCGGTCGAGAAGACCATTGATAGCGTTGACATCCTGCTCGATTTTAAGCAAGTACACCCGCTTTTCTGGATCTTTTGCTGAGAAAATAATAAAAAACATAAAAAAAAACACTTTAAAAACTGATTTTTTGAGGATACCAAATAAATAAGAATCAGAAAAACACACCTACTGCTCGCAGGTCTACGAGCCTCTTGACGAGTGAAATCTTGTCATTGATGTGTTTGGTCACCTCTTCCAGCTCACAGTGATTCATTGTTCTGAAAAGCAAAACACACAACAGGAACAGATTAAAGCAGAGCAACACACAATTTCTCTCTCTAGAACCTATGAGTACTGATGAGAAATGGGACACCAGTGAATCACATCAATCAGCCCAATAGGAGTCGACTCTTCTGGCTCTAAAAATAAGTTTATTGCTTTTAAATTTACAAAACCCAAAAGAACAAGATACTTTTTTACAGACCGAAAAAAGACCGTATCCTTGTCTAAAGTGTCCCTGTCTGCTTTATTAAGAGGAGTCATTTATATTTATCCTAATGAACACCTACACAGAAACAAAAGAATCGACTCTCAGTGTTCATAGAAAAGAACCGACTCGTGAATCTAATCAATATCTAACAAAAAAAAAACATTCAGTATATATTTACTACATTAAGAAACTTGTTTTAAACTCTGAATTAAGACTGGATTTTAAAAACACACATACAGGGTTTCGGTTACTTCTAAAACTTTGATAAGTTTTAAAAGAAAAATGTTTGAGTGAATCAAAATGGCTTCCCAGTCAGAGAAAAACACTACATGAAGGATTGTAGAGAATATTTATCTACTAAAAACAGTGCAAAATTATCGTTATCATTAAAACAACACACATCATTTACCTTTATTACGACTGCAACTGGACACAAAAGCTGTTAGTTATGAAAATTATAAATATTACGGGGGGAATAAAAACAATTATCTTGCTCGACTCAATCTGTTTACTCAGCTCGCGCCAACAGATTCAAAACAGGTCAAAGTAGAAATACCTTGTGATCAGCTCTAGCACATTCGCCACGCTGTCTACGGTTTCTTATTTTATAATTATTCTGTGGTTTATTTAATAATACGATAAACTATAATGACCATTACTCAAGATACTGAAAATGCTGTCGTGTTGGAAGAATTATTACAATCTTCATTTAAAATAAAATTGTACTTGCGTTTAAGTATGACACATTCGCCACATACTCCATACGGTTTATTTATTGATTTTTTTTCATTCATTCATTTGCCCGAACCGAGCCTGGTTCAGGCGGGGTACACCCTAAACAGCTCACCAGTTCATCTCAGGGCAACATACTCACACCTAGGGACAGTTTGTAACAGCCAATTATAGTGGGAGCAAGATCTGAGGCTCTGTGGAGACCTAGGCTTTTCCTAATTTGAGTCCAAAGTCCGACAAAGTTAGTCACCAATGGGTTTGAGGTAAAGTTGGAGACTGTCAAAGGGAGTTGGGAGCAAGCCAGGGAGTGAAGAGAGAGTTTAGAAGATGCAAGTTCCATATCCACCCAAACTGGGCACTCTTCATCTGCTGTGTTGGTAATCCAGTATAAAAGTTTATGAATATTACAGGACCAGTAATAGTGTAAGAAATTGGGCAATGCTAAACCTCCATGGGCTTTTGGGCGCTGTAACACTGATCCTCTGATGCGTGGATTTTTGTTGCCCCAGAGGAAGGAACCTATTAGTTGATCAAGTGTCCTAAAAAAAGACTTATTAAGGAGGATGGGGATATGTGAAAAAAGGTATAGAAACTTGGGTAAAACAACCATTTTAACTAAATTAACACGACCTACTAGGGATAGTGGGAGACCTGACCATCTGTCAAAGTCTAATTTACACCTTTCAAAGAGAGGAGAGAAATTTTTGGAGAAAAGCTGATTGACTGAATTTGTAATGTGCACCCCCAGATATTTAAATTCATCTATAGCATATCTGAAATGGAAAAAAGACGGTAAGAAAAGGGGTGTGTTTTTGGCAAAAGAATTTATGGGGAGAAGTTGGCTCTTATGGACGTTAAGCTTATAGCCTGAAAAGGACCCAAATTTATCAAAGATATCTAGAACCACGGGAAGAGAGGCAGCTGGATTCAACATGTATAAAAGGTCATCAGCATATAGAGATAATTTATGAACTTTCCCATCCTCCTGTCGGAGCCAGATGGCCAAAGGCTCAATTGCCATTTTGCCAATTGCCAGAACACTGCGATGAGTAGAGGTTAGAGTAGAAGGAGCAGAATACCTTATTCATCTCAACCGGGTCCGAGACAACTTCACCAGACGCGGATTTGATTTTGGGGATCAATCTGGATAATGTGGCTGCACGTGCCTGATGAGCTAATAACTTTCCCGCTTTGTCCCCATTCTCAAAGAAACATTGTTTAGCGACAAATAACTGCTTTAGTATTTTACTTGAAGACAATAAATCAAATTTGGACTGTAGCTGAAGGCGCTCCTTATAAAGAGCAGGGGTAGGGGTTGAAGCATATAAGTTATCGATTCTAAAAATCTCCTTAACGAGTGTCTCCGACTCCACCCTTTCTGCCTTCTTCAGGGTCGAAACATATGATATAATTTGCCCACGCATAAACGCCTTAAAAGTTTCCCATAGAGTGCGTCTAGAGATCTCTGGCGAATCATTAGTGTCAAAGAATAAGGAGATCTGCATACGAAGGAAGTCTTTAAAGGAAGTTTGGGCTAACAAAGAGGAGTTGAGTCTTCACTGTCTGGAGGGGGAACACGATTAGGAAAACTAATATCTACAGATACGGGGCGGATATGAATGATGGACAAGTGAAAAGAAAGAAAATGCCTTGTCAGAGTGCGATTTAGCTCTCCATGGGTCAAACAATCCTAATCTGCCCTTATATGTGTCAAGAACTTTAGCTGACTTGGACAGCACCTGAGGGTTAGAGGAGGACCTGTCTAGGTAGGGGTCTTGAATTAGGTTAAAGTCACCACCAATGATCAAATGGTGGTCATCAACTTTAGGAAGAGAGGAGAAAAAGTTAGTAATAATTTTATCATCCCATGTAGGAGCATAAACACAGGCCATAACCACAGGCATGCCACATAATGTACCAGAAATAATTATAAATCGACCATTAGGGTCTTCAATAGAGTCAGATTACTCAAACGGCACACTCTTATGTATGAGGATTGCGGCACCCCTTGCCCTTACTGGAAATTTGGAGTGAAATACATGCCCTATCCAAGGTCTCTTAATACGGTTAACCTCTGAAGAGCGGAGAGGAGTTTCCTGTATAAAGAAAATATCACCCCCGAATTGTTTTAAATGGGTCATTACCTTGTTGCGTTTAGTGGGCTGGTTGGCACCCTTTAGATTCCAGGAGATAAAGCGAATGTTCTTACCCTGAGTTAACATATCCTAAAGAAACAAGGAGCCTTACATCTCCCAAGCCTGGATCAGGGTTTTTGTCATTAATAACTATAAAGACTTTCAAAACAATGTTTTAAACTTTAATATTATAATAAATATTGATAAGTACAGTATTGATATAGAACTGAGGTTTTATTGTGAATGCTCCCGTTTCATTTGGTAGAAATTATTAAATAAGTTTAAAAAAAAAAAAAAGGTAAACATATATACACACACACACACACACACACACACACTTATACATATATATATAAACTTTTTGTAAAATGCTGATGTGACTGGATATGTTTTCCCCACATAACCGAAATAAACGTAACCTGCTTACTCTAAGACAACAATGCCACCCACCACTGTATCACCGTCCCATTATTCTTATTATTAGTAGTACTAATAGCATTATTAGTAGTAGTAGTGATGGTGGGGTAAACATAGACATGAGGGTGAAAATGCATACTGTAGTTTCACTTTTTTATTTTAAACATTTGGCAAACATGAAATGTATAAAAAAAAATTTAATAAAAAAAAAAAAAAAAAAAAAAAGCACACTACAGTGTACACATTGCCCCTACACAGCGAGATTTAACATGTTTTGGTCGCTCGCTTGCTCACTCACTCACTCACCAACCAATCCAGTTAATCTGACTTGAGTGGCTGGGGAAGTTTGGAACAGCCAATTATCCTCCTATAGAATATACACATAAATTCATATAAAACCACTGCCTGACAAAACGGCAGGTCTTGTGGTTCCTGATGTAGTGAGAAGTACATACCAAAGGAGGTCCCAGGAAGGACCAGAGTGTTTTGGGTGCCCAAAGCTCACTGATGAATGTTGGAACTGACGGCTAGTACGTCTGGTCTGATCCCACAGAAGAGCTTCTCTAGCAAAAACCGCTGAAACGGTTAATGTTGGCTATGACAGAGAGGAGTCAGAACACACCGTACATTGCAGCTTGCTGTGAATGAGGCTGTGTAGATACACACCAGTCAGATGTCTTAAACACGTCATTTATTATCAGACCCAAAAAATGTCTGACAAAAATACTGAAATCATTCTCATGGCTACAGCACAATCACTGTTTAAAGGGACACGCATAACACTAGATGCGTCACCTCAGAGTTCATTGTGAGTGGCAGTGTGTGTGTCTGTGTGTTTTTACAAAACAATTTGTGATTGTATGTGTTTACAGTCATGTTGAGGATGTTTTTTCAATAAATTAATATTTTGTTAAATAAAAACTGTATGGAGATTTTTGGGACACTTTATTACAGTCTGATACGGAATGAAACCAGAAGCCGCGGTACACTATCCACAGAATTCATGAGTTCTCCAAAGGGTGTATAAACCCAACATGGGTAGTGCACCTTTTTAACAGTAAGTCAGTCATACTTCTTTACGTAACAGTACTTCAGTTAATGCAACAGAACACTGACACACACGCACACACACACACACAATCCAGTGTTCGTCTGCTTCTCAGAGGCCCAGTGAAGCCTTCAGGAGGGAGGCCATGTCGTCAGGAATGGTGTCCTCGTCACCTACATGAAGGTTTACCAGTAATATCCCATCAACACATCACTTAAACAGGCAGTTAAGGTATTATTGAGGGTCTAACAGGGTCCAGTTAATCCTAACAATGCACGAATATACTCAACCAGTCTTGTGCAAGTATAATGACTGGACTGGTGTTTTATAAATCACTCAGCAAGCTCACCTTCCTCAGCAGCGGTCATGTCCTGCTCTAGTTTGAGTTTTCTCTGGCCGATACGGAGCATAGCGTCCTCTATGGAGTCTTTGCTTATCAGCTTGATCACCTTAACATCCCTATAATGTTATAATAAAAATACTGTTTATAATGCTGTTTGAGAAAAGACATGAACAATAACATTAACAGCCAATCGCTTATACAAGCTAAAATGACATAAAATTACATGCTATTAGCTCCTAATAGATTTTAGCGTATGCTACATGGGAACAGTGCGATCTGATTGGTTCACTATGTCAGGATAAGCAATAATTGGGCAACGAAGATGAGGTGGGTGGCATTGAATAGTCACAAGACAGAACATCAAGAGGACTATTTAATTCAGTGACATCACCGAGCCTGAGGGGTATAACTGTTTTAGTATATACTAAACATAGACATCAGTACAAAAAGCACACTAAAACAAGATTTAAAAAAAAATCATGACAGTTTTAAGCAAGTTTTAAATGCACGTGCAAGCAGGTGCAGTGCGTAACAATATCTCTTTACACCCAATTCAAAGTTGTAGTATATACACTACACGGAAACAAAGAAAAGTGACTAAAACAAGAATTTGATAGTTTATTTTTATTTATTTTAACCATGATAGTGAGCTTTGCGTATATACTGTGTAGTTAACATCGTCTTTCTATAACCTACACATTCAGGGTTCAGTGTATATACTACACAGAAACGTAATTAAACGGCAGTCTGTAACAGCATGTTTTCACACTCAATTACTGTTTGAGTATATACTATACAGAAAATCAAGAAAAACCTAAAATGGGATTTTTACAGTTTCATTTTACAGCGTGATTAAAGTGACGCCACCTACTTTAAGCAAAGAATGAATAAGAGCATGCCCTCCTGCTTACATCACACGCAGAACACTGATTCACAGTGCGGGTGGTGGGAAATTAGAATTCCGTTTTTCCACCCATGGTCGATTTTAGCTACGAAATGCACTTGGCACTGTATGTTTAGATAATTGCCATCGAACAAGCCTGATCGAGTACAGATGGAGAAATCCGACCCAGAGCTTCTAATTTTCTTCTCAGATTTTCACGATTCACTGACCTTAATATATCCATTCATCGTTATAGTAACATGCTAATTTTTTTTAATTTCCCTTATATTCACATAATCCCTGAAATGTCCAGATTTTATCTGGAAGTGAAGTCCATACACATGCTCTGACCTGGTTTGTCCGACGCGGTGACACCGATCCTCTGCCTGCTTGTCGTTGTAGGGGTTGCAGTCAATGTCATGCAGGATGACGACGTTAGCGGAGGTCAAGTTGATGCCGAGTCCTCCAGCTCTAGTGGACAGCAGGAAGACAAAGATGTCCTGATCGGTGTTGAACTGGTCGATCAGCACGATCCTGTAGTAGCGAACAGAGGCAGAGGATCATGTGATGGGTCTAAACGTCTGATTAAAAGCTAAACAATTTTATTTCAGAGCTCGTTTCTCGCTTTTCGATATACAAGACAAAAAATTTATGAGTGCAATTTTTTAAAATAAAACTCTGCAAATATCTCCTCACAAAACACTCCTCTTTTATCTCTGTTCTGTCTGTGCACTAAAAAAAATCTGCTGTTCATACACAGCCCTGGATCTGTAGATAAAACAAACAGAGAGAGCCACACAACACTATTCCAACCAACTGACAGCAGATGGTGGTTGTGCTTATCCACAGCACAAATACATCTTGTTTATGATTGGCTAGATGGAAGATGGGGGTGTGTCACTGTTAGTGTTAATGCCTTGGCAATGTCTATGAAACTAGGGGCGGAGATTCTGAAGGGCAGTGTATACATTTTGATTAGATAATTCAAACATCATCAATCCTTCTCCAGGACTTTGCCACCATCTTAGCCTTTAAGCTTTAGGGTTTTTTTTTTTTTTAAACAAACAAGAGGAGACTCACCTGTCACTCATTGGTGTGGAGCCATCCATTCGGATGTACCTGTGCTTGTGGTGTTTGAGCAGCACCTCCAGGATGTCCAGCATCATGGTGAACTGGCTAAAGAGGGCCACTCGGCGACCCTGAGGAGGACACATGCAACACCGTGGCCAGTTATGTAGATGCACCACCAAATCACTCCCAGAATTCACAGCGTCATCATAAGATCAAACAACCACACAGGATGCACCCACCTGGACTTTGAGGTCCGTCAGAAGTGGTGTGAGGAAGTGGAGCTTCCCTGAGTCCAGCAGCTGCCCTGTGGTCAGCTGATGCTCTTGTAGCACAGAGTACTGCTGGCACAGACGATGCAGCTCGAAGTCTGACATCACTGCCATGTCCTCTTCGATCAGAGCCGGGTCTGACTCACGGTGACTCGGCTCCTGTAGGAACACAAAGCACCACGACGATACCAGACCAGTTTAGGGTGAACAATGTAGTTCACACACATTCGGATTAAATATGTTTTTTAGAGGAAAACTAAACGAGACGACTGAACTGTGATGAACCACTATTAATATCGATAACATTTACAATAATCAGCATTTTGTGGGTTAAAAATGGCTCAAAACGCCGTCTAGTGGTTATAACCGTCCCAAAACTTGATACAGATAGAGTTGACTGATTAGTACTTCTCTAAGTCATCAAATTTTATTCTAAAAATGTGTATTTAAATAAACCGCTATGTTGATCGAACCTTGTCATTCAGGCATTTACAACCCCCTTCAACCGTGCCCCCATTCTCAACATAAGAAGAGGGCGGCATTAAGGTCAGAGCTGCTGCTGAAGTTACACTTTAAATGTAAAATAGTAATAACAACAACAACAACAAATTGAGAGCACATTAGCTGCTTTGAGTCAGTTGCAAAAAAGTGTACTATGATGTTTTTTTTTCATGATAATAATTTTATATTTTTAAATCGCACACCCATGTTATGATGGCATGAATTTATGTGGTCGCAAGCTCGGCTATCAGTCAGTAGATACTATTCTAACTATACAGATAAATTCTAATACTATATTATTAAAATCTGCCATTTCAAGCATGAAATGGAGAAATATTTGTTATATAGCGAGAAGTATTTGTTCCATAAATAGAAATACTTGTCATATGATTAAAAACATTCAATAATGTCAAGTCTATAGTCATCTTCCGCTACAGGGCCTGCGGATATTCTCGTGTAAAGATGAATAATACACGTGCACACCTTGAGCATGAGTCTGCTCATGGCGGAGAGGCGTGTGCTGGAGTAATACTGGCGGTGCAGGAGCGGGTGATTGGCCATCTTCCTCAGCTGCATCATGACATTGGTCAGTTCTCGTTCTGCGTGGACGACAGACGGGCAGACAGGATGTTATACAGAATGAGATGATGAATTATGAAAAGTATGTTTACGGTATTGATTTTGCACTTCTGCCTCCATCGTGTTTAATTATGATGATCAGGATGATGATTAAGCCTGCTGTTGTCTCTTATAATTTCTTTCTCTTAATTGGTACAAATTACAAAGCACTTATCTACAGAGTCCCTGTAACGCCGGCTCTCCAGAGAGCCTCACACTTTTCTAATGAGATTAATGAGGAGTGTGTACACACACAGTGCTGTACAAAAGCCTGAATATACTGCATGGTGTTTTTCCTAATTCTTCTAATCCAGAGACTTCACCAAAAAAACAAAAAAAAATGGATGGGGCTAATAACAGGGAACTGAAAATGCTAGCACAAGCATCTTAACGCAACATATACTGTACTGTGTTTCGTATCATTCGTTCATATTGTGTGTTGTAAGAAAATACAGCTGACTAAAAAGCCATTGTGCTTCTCCACATTGAAAGAAACTAAAGCTAATTCACTCATCATGATCATCATCATCATCATCCTCCTCCTCCTCAAACGTACTCTCGGTGTTGCTGGAGCTCTTTAGTTTGCTGAACAGAGAATCATAAAGCTGCTGTTGTTTTTCGCTCATGGCGCAGAACTCGATCTGTTCCTCCTTGGCAGGCAGCTGTTTCAGGACCTGGCGAGCACAAGGGAAACGCCCACTAAGCTTCTTATACTGCAGCAACATGGTAATAATTACACTGTTTGATTTAGAGAGAATATACAACGCCAAGTAATAATTTTAATCCGGTAGTTAAAGAGGTCTTCCCATCCTGCTCTGAGGTCACATTCATCTGCGATATACTCACTAAGAACGTACTGTTGCATCTAAAGACTTATTACACAGTTTAGACTGTGATCTGCATCGAATCCGAATTATAAATCCATAAAGAACTGGTACTGCTTGAGAGCTAACAATAAGCATCTGCGGCGGCGGATGTAGAAAGCCCCTGAAAACATCGCATGCCCTAGACTTCGCAAGGGATACAGTTACATAACTGTACTGTGATGAAACAGATCAATGTTCATGTTTATACTTAAAAAAATAATCCGAATTTTAAAGATCCTACTTCTCATAATAATCCTGAAACTTGCTGATGTAAAGTCGGCCTATTGGTACTTCTCTACATCGTGATGTTCAATAAGAATAATAAGAATGTTAACTCCCTGCCCTGGAGTGCGACTTGCTCATTTTCAAATGTGTATCGATCCAAACTTTAACTGTGAGACTGTGACATTCACAGGTTGTTTTTTGGGTTGTATTTTTCAAAATTATGCAGATGGCAGGGTTAGGTTTCGGAGAATTTGCAACATTCTAATATGGAATCCACACAAAACAACAATGATCTCTGTTTTCACTTCCATTATATCAAATAACAACAGTGTTCATTCACCAGTTTCACATATTCGTTCATTTTCTGAACCTTTTAATCCTAAATCTTAATATAATTTTTTCCCCTCCCAAAAACACCACGCTCAAACCCTCAGAAAACACCTCGGACAACGTAAAAACGACACAGAAGGCGATTCCGTGTTAGATGCTGTGAGTTTGATATGTGTTAAATGTACGTGTAAAGGACTGCTCATCTAGGGTGCACTGTGAAGCATAAAATAAAAATAAATAAATGAGTAAGGGCGGCACGGTGGCGTAGTGGTTAGCACATCCGCCTGGGTTCAATTCCCAGCTTGCGTGGGTTTCCTCCGGGTACTCCGGTTTCCTCCCACAGTCCAAAAACATGCACAGTAGGTTAATTGGCTGTT
>JAOUQZ010000008.1:22814563-22831351 GCA_028564935.1 Neosilurus hyrtlii | reverse complement strand
GCAGGGCAGAAACACGCTGACGGCTATGCAGCTACTCTTGACGACAATCAGCAATGGTTCTTTTACATCCTCTCACCATGGCAGGCATTTGATAACCCAGTTAGCTGGGGACAGCAGTGAGAACCCGTTGATAGTGGGGCTTGAACCCCCACTTGGGGCTTGAACCTTGGGGTCCGTAATCCAGCACTTTACCACCAGGCCACCACTGCCCGTGGAGAATTTGTAGAAATATGTAAAAAGAAGAAAAGGAAGGCAACAATGAAGAAGATGTCATGCCATGTGTTTTTGCTCTTGTTTACTCTTGTTTACTCCTGTTTACTCTTGTTTACTCTTGTTTAGCCAGTTTTGTTTTTCTATGCATGGTAAAGGGTTTACACTTTCCAGTTTCCTATGAGCGGGTTTCCCGTATGATCTGAAAATATCTCCATGATCTGTACATTCATCATGCATGACATGGTGAAATCACTGCACTATTTTAGTCACCACTGTACTCTATTTATGGATTAATTATAGATATGTGGGAAAATATACCCTGGACAGCATTTTAAATCTTTCCCTATAGGAAATACTGTGCACTAGAGGGTGTGAGAGGAGAGCCATGGTTTCTTTCATAGTGCATTTGGGATGCAGACAGGCTTTATTTATTTATTTATTTAATGGAGGGGTTTTCCTTCCTGCAGCAGCTCATGCTCAGTGTCCCAAGATGACGTAGTGAGTGACTGCAGTGCAGGACTGCGACGTTTCCCACGCTATTATTCCAACATCACGTGCTCAGATCGCCACACTCTCCCTTGAGGGTGTCTTTATTTATTTTTTGACCCGGGCAACATGTCTGCTGTAACCTGGTTCTGAGTTCTGGGACATTATAAATCAATAATCCATAAATCTCCTTGTGTTGGAATTTTTCTTAACGGTTACAAATGAAAAGATCACTTAAATAAACAAAATGTGCTTTTATTTATTCATTCATTCATTTTCTGAACTCTTTAATCCTAATTGGGGTCGCGGGAAGGCTGGTGCCCATCTCAGCCACCACTGGGTGAGGGCAGAGTACACCCTGGACAGCTCGCCAGGCCATTGCAGGGCACTTTTATGAATTTCTTTTTAAAATTTTCTTTATGACTGTTATTTGTTAATTAATTATTTATTTATTTAGTTAATTAATGTGTTTTTTTTGTTTGCTTGCTCTACAGAGCATGGGCTCTGATATGAGGTCCCATTCATACGGTTAATAAATGGACCAGGTTCGAAAAGCCAGTTTGCCTATACATGTCTTTAGACTATGGGAGGAAACTGGAGCACCTGGAGGAAACCCAGACCATCACAGGGAGAACATGCAAACTCCAGACAGGAATAACCCTCACCGATGAGGCTCGAAAACAAGGTGTTCTTGCCGTGAGGTGAGAGTACTAACCACTAAACTACAAAGCCAGCTTTTTTATAAATGTCAATAAAGTAGCTTATGCTAAGTCGCAGAAGGGTGCCACCTTTGTCGGTTTCCCTGGGTTTTTCAGATTCCCAATTTACTGAATTTACAATGAAATAATTTAATGTTGTTCACGTCACATATACAACATATACAAACATTATTTTGAGTATAATTTCTATTGGGAATTGGGTGGGGTGTGAGTAGAAGAGTAAACATCACCAACCTGATTTCATTGCTTGTTTATTTTTCACCCACAATTTTGAAAACCTGATGTTAAGAGCAGATGTCTGGGTCACACCAGGGACAAAACCCTGTCTGGAGCCTAACACACCCAGATCTCATGGCAGTCCATCTCAGTGCATCTGGAAAACGCCAGGAACTTCAAATATCTCAGATATTCGATAACCAACTCTCTGAACACCCAACAGTCCCTCTACACAAGATTAGGAGCTGCGTTCCAGAAATGGGAAGAACTAAAACAGACTGACAGGCGTGTACAGCTTACTAGAGTTAAATTCTCGACTGCCTGTATACAAACAAGACTTGTGTGCAGTGTCTAAGCCTGGGAGTTATTAGAACAAGAACTTAGAAAAGTGGAGGTTGTATGGCATGGCTTCATTAGGAAGTTGGTGTGAGGAGGGTATGAACGCAGAAATGCCCCAGATAAGACGAAACTTAAAAAGGATGTGGATCCTAAAACAATGGACTGGAGTTTTAAGATATCTAATGAACAAATAGGCAAAATCACCAGTACCTCACCCATCTGTGAATTCGCTTATACGCGACACCTGAAATACCTGGCTCATATGTGCAGGTTGGAAAACAACACCCTACAAAAACAGTTGCTGTTTGAATGTATCCAGAGCAGGCTATGGGGCAAGGGAGAAGGCATACTTGGTAATAATTGACAGCAAGTCTGGAGAATGATAATGGACAAAATTGACTTCTTGCGACTTCTGGATATGACATTTCAGAAGGAGCGCCCCAAGGTTGCGAAGTGGTCAATTACACATAAAGTCATTCACACTCAAGGGCATTTTAGTGTGTCCAGTTCATTCCTGGCATGCTTTTGGGAGGTTGGAGGAAACCTGCAGAAAGCAGAGGAAACCTGCACAGGTACAGGGGGCACATTATACTATCCATTATGTCCAGCATGTTGCTCACAGAATAAGTTTTTATTTTAAAATCTGGACATACAATATGATTTCATCATGTTTTTTATTATTTTATCCAATATTACAAACCACATAATGGACTAAAATAGCACTCAAAAATTTGTTAAACACTGTGAAAGTGGAAAAAGTGATGTTTCAGCTTTAAAATCAACATTAAATTATAATCATGATATTAATGCAATTAGCTTACATGACACTGCACCTGTGTTTGGAGGCACTGTAGATATTGCAGCACTAATAGATAAACACAGCAAATACGAGTGATTTCGGGTTTAAATGGCTAAATAAATTTGCTTCCTGAGTTCACAGGTAAATGTGTGATTTGTTTAATTAGCTGCTGTAAAAACTGAATGGAACCACTGAGCGAAATCTGTACACAATTGTGCTCAGGCCTGCAGCACCAAACATTCAACATTCAGTTAAGCTGTAGAATTCAATTAAAAGGCTGTGATGGTTCCAGCTGTGCAGCTCGCCTCTGGCCTGTGACTTCATCATAATTCTGTATCGGAACGATGGCGTTTGTGTATTTGCAGGTGGATGGGAGATCAAGTTCATGTGGGAAGTGTTTCCAATTTACATATTTATGCATATTCATATCTGTGCTTATCCTTTATGGGGGCTAAAATGTTGTACATCTGAGCATGTTTCAGATGATTGACTAATTTATAATAATAATAATTAAATAATAATCATCATCATCATCATCATAAGCACGGTGGCACAGTGTTTAGCACGTCCGTCTCACAGCAAGAAGATCCCAGGTCTGATCCCTGGGCTCGAGGCGTTTCTGTGTGGAGTTTGTATCTTTTCCCCGTGCTTGCATGGGTTTCCTCTGGGTACTCTGGTTTCCTTCTACAGTCCAAAAACATGCAGAGTAGACTGATTGGCTGTTCCAGATTGCCCCTAGGTGTGAGTGTGAATAGTGTGTTTGTATGTTGGCCCTGCGATGGCCTGGTAAGCTGTTCAGGGTGTACCCTGCCTTCGCCCAGAGTCGGGTGAGATGTGCACCAGCCTCCCCGTGACCCTAATTAAGATTAAGCGACTTAATAATAAATGTCATTAATATATTACATTTCTAACAATAAAACCTGCTTCACAATTCAGAAATAAATAATTCACAAGGGTAAAAATATAATTAACACAACCTACCAAACAAACAAACAAACAAACAAAAAAAAATAGTTATACAAGATGATGTTATTAAAGATTAATGTAAAGATTCCTAAAGTGGGATCCGGGGATGTCCAGGAAACTGAGTAGCATAGCTAACAGTCTATGATTTTCAGTGGGGAAATCACAGACCATCATTACTAAAGTCATTACACATGAATAATGAATAATGTCAACTATTGAAAACTGTAAAAAAGTAATTGTAAAATTGGGTGGAAATTTACATATAAAAACATATATATACATATATGGCTCAAAAAACTATGCAAATATTATTGTAAAAAAAAAAGATGTGCCTAGTTTGTTTAAGATGCTGTATTTATGGGGTCTTGGATTAATTAACATTTAATGTGCTCTCAATGCACTTGTTTCAAATATATTTATTTACAATAAATAAACCTTTACAGATAGAATAATAATAATAATAATATTAAGTATTATTATTATCATTATTATTATCTCTTTAAATATTTATATTTGTAGTCAATTACTTATGGCTTAATGAATAATTAATCTAATTTCGTGATATATATTGTATAAACTTTCATTTGCAGGAAATTTTGGATCTTGTAAAATTCCTTATCTGGTCTACTGTTTGTTTTCTTTGAAAAGCCTGAGGCACAGACCTGTTACCAGAGAACAGGAAAGTTTGAGTAATAAAATGCAAGTCCAGTAAAGCAAATCAAAAATTTGGTCCAGGTTTTTGAAATGTTAAGCATTTCATTTTATTTTTCTGTTTCTTTTGTAAAATGAAACTGCATCAGATTGCTTTGCCCTCTGGGTAAATTCTACAGCATGCTGTGATGTTAAGTCGATTCTTCATCTTATGAACTTCAGTGTCTTAAACAGCTACATGGATTCAACCAAGAGGAAATGATCTAAACTTCTCAACTCCAAACCTTGATATAGTCCAGCTGTGTGATCAGTAAAGCACCTTATCAATGACAAAGGCTCTAAAACTAAAAGTACTAGATAAGGTTTTAGGTTTTACAAGGAAAAGGACCCTTTAAAGCTATTAATTTAACCTTTGTGATTGGATGTAGATGTTGTTTTCAAAGGCGCTCATGTTGCTCTTCAAAATTAATTTTCAAAATGGCCACTAATTTGCTTTATTTCACCTCTAAGCCTCCTGATTATTATTACTTCTTATTTCTAACTTATTTTGATTCTGGTAATATGTCGGTCCAGGCTTCTCTATCCCCAGCAACACATTTCAGCTCCTTCTGCAGGAGAGTTCCAGATGCTCCTAACCCAGCTGTGAGGTATGACCTCCTAATCTGGGTTTACCTCAGTGTCTCCATCCAACGAGACGTCCCTAATAAAGCTCAGAGAGCTCAGCTGCTTCTGCTCCGAGGACACCTGGATTGTCAAGCGTGTCATCCTATCACAGAGTGTAATCCTAGCAAACCTGTAGAGGATCCACATCACCAGTCTCGCCTCATTCTTCTTGGCCTAGATAACTGCATTTCTAAAGTTGCATTTCTTGACTGTGATCAGAAAGACTAGATTTTAGATTTAGGGAAAAAATACTAAACTGTACTTATTCCTTGTCACTGAGGCAGTACCCTTAAAGGTAGGGTACATCTTTGCACGATGATTGTGTATTTTTACATGACTAATGTTCTTTGAAAATTATTCTGGATCCAAAATTGTGCCTTTGGCTTTTAGAATAATACTTTAAAAGTACAGTGAACTCAAAGTTTTAAAAATAAATTTATGTAAAATAAATACCCAGGACAAAAATGAATAAATAAATAAATGAATGAATGAATGAAATACCCTGTAGTTATATGCATTTAAAGATGCAAAAGAAATATTCTTGAGGTTTTGTACAGTATAAAGTGTTTCTGCCTTTTAGATAAAGGTGTAAGATGCACCTGATAGAAAGGTAAATTATAAATTTATAAGCTAGGTTTAGACATTGGCCACTTAGGTGTATTTCCTTTGCAGAAGTTGGCAAGCACCTCGACCCCGTGGCTGTTTGTTTGCCCCAACCCTTACTTGCTATCAGAGTAACCATGACAACCAGGAGCGCACTCAAGCTGGGAACGCCCACCAGCGCACACCGTAGCGCGCAGTCGGTGCGAAGCGGCGGCACTGGGATGGAAAGCCCATTGCAGCCGCAGCGTCGCTTCCTCCTACAGCAGCGCCTGCAGCCGCAGCACTGCGCACCGCGAGAGGAGGAGGAGGAGGAAGAGGAGAAGGAGGAGGAGGAGGAGGAGGAGGTGGAGCGCTCCGGCGGGCGGCGCGACCCCCGCACCTGCACCTGCCACGCGCGCAAAAGCCTCGTTTGTCACGGGACGTCTTCTCAAACCCAACTCGTCGGCACTTCGGTAAGGACGCTGTCCGTCTCGTCTTCCCCGAGGCAAGGGTGCCGGTACAGCGCGTGTGAGCTCACGCCTTCTAGTCATGGTAGTTCCTCCAGGCAACATCACCACCGCCACCACCACCATCACCATCACCACCGTCATCCGCAGCAGCCGGGAAACCCGGTCGGCGAGCCCCGCCGCGAAATAGCCGCCGTCGCGATGAGCGGCTGCAGATATAACGGCGGCGTGATGCGGCCGCTGAGCCGCGCCGGCTCGTCGCGCCGCAACCTGCACGAGTTCGACTCGGAGTCGCAGCCGCTGCAGCCCGTGTGCGCTGTGGACGCGAGGACGGAGAACCGCACCAGCGCTCCGGTGCCGTACTCCACCGCGGACGGCGGAGGTGGTGGAGGTGGTGGAGGAGGAGGAGGAGGAGGAGGAGGAGGAGGCAAGCAGGGCAAGAAAAAGAATCAGAACATCGGCCAGAAGCTCGGCCACCGGAGGGCCCTGTTTGAGAAACGGAAGCGCCTCAGTGACTACGCGCTCATCTTCGGCATGTTCGGTATCGTGGTCATGGTCATAGAGACGGAGCTTTCCTGGGGAGCGTACGGCAAGGTACAGAACCGCCGGCACGAGCATGCAAAAAAGTGCGGCTGATGTTTCTAAGCTTCTACACACTCAGCTAGGCAGGAGTCTGATCAAAGGGGCGCACATTTTATGAATGCCTGAAATATTATTAATCAATCAGACAAGACATGTGGGGGGGTGATTCCGAGGTTCCTGCTGAAACAGTGGGGAGTTATTTATTCCTACAGAGAGGATGAGTGTGTTTCTTTCCTGTGTGAGATTATTGCTGCAATAATGCACATAAGAAATAATAAAGACCAGTAAGCATTATACAAACTGCAGCACTTTCACAATGTCATGACTTATTGAGGGAAAGTATACAAACAATTTCCCAACCAGAATAATTCTGTAGCCGTTTTGATATTTCAGATCAGAAGACTTTGTCCTACATCTGTTATATTCTTTAAAAGAGAGATGACAACATTTTGTGTTTAAAACTGTGCAAAGTCTGAGATTAATCTGAACAACTCACTACTCAGTGGTCGCCTGAAGCATTTATTAGATGTTTAGAGCAGAGATTTCCAACCTCAGGCATAGGCACACAGATTTATCTAATTAATTAGGGGTTCCTGATAATTAGGTAATCGGTTGGATCTTTGTGTACACACTAATGTGTTGCTCCCTGCTCTCCTACCAAGGAAAAGTGTTACATGGCTTTTCTTTATCAGTATGTTTGGATACTAACCCCCAGCCGTGTGTTGTAGAATGTCACGAATGCACATGATACTGATACTGTACACTATCAAGTGAATAGGGTGTGATTTCAGACCTACAGCCCACATTAGACTTGTAACTCCAGTGAAAGACTAAAGGAGCAGCACGAATCATTTCTTGCCTGATTGAATACAGCTTTATTTTTTCTAAGATTCGTTTTCTGAGGACCAGAAGTTCTTAGTGGAGTGTTTAAATCTCAGCAGCTAGTCCACATTCAGTATTCCCATCTCGTAAAGGCACATGAGCAGGTAATTAGCATCCTGTCACCTTTGCAATCTGCTACAGCTGGTACTGAATGAAGGTCTTTTACAACCTCTGGATTAAACTAATTCCTGCAGCAATGTTTACAACATGGACAGAATGTTGGCCTCTTGTCTAGATATTACCAAGCTTGTGTTCCTTTGCTTTAAAATAAGCCATCTGATATTGCATCAAAAGCACTCAGAGAGCGCAAACCTCTGCCAAGCGCATTAATCCTCCATATAAATCAAAATGTCAAAAGTCTCACAATGTTAAAGACTGTTTAAAAAATCTCCTGGATCCAGAATTTGATCCAAATCATCTCTGAAATCTAACGGAGATCTCACAATGTTAAATAATACTTTAAAAATTCCAGGATACAGAATTTGTTCTGAACCATTTCCAAAAGGTAATGGATCCTTCATTATCCAAAGGCCCACCCCTGGTTAAAATTTCATGAACATCTGCACATAATGTTTTGCGAAATCCAGCTTACAAACAAACACACAAACCACGGGTAAAACAAAACCTCCTTTGCAGAGTTATTTGCTACATATACTTAACATATAGCCAACTAAGAGCTCATTAAAATAAGTTACTTAGCATAACTACTTTCTCGGGTCTCATAACATCACAACAAGGGATTGTCATCGATTGCCATTAGCTAAACATCCCCTGAGTCTTACTTAAAATAAGGGCTTAATTAAGCTGTTATTAAACAGAGCAGCACTACATAAATGTCTACATAAATTAAATAGCTAGTTAGCATAGTAGTGAAGAATAGTAATCTATATATGAGAAGAAGTAGCAAAAAAATATCTATATAAAAGTATCTATGAGGTAGCAACACATCTGCATAACCCATGTAGCTATCTAGTAATCTTCAAGCAACTTTAAACATTTTTAGCATAAACTACATTGCTAGCTAGCTTCATAGTATATACTTTACTTTTATTCCAGGAGCAAAAGTTAATTAGCATAAGCTAAGTAGCCAGCTGGCTTGCTATTAAGCTAGCGATCATCTGTTCCTCAAGAGACATCACTGTTGTAGCAAAAGATTATCTACACAAGTTATGTAGCTATTTAGTTTTATAGTAATCTTCTGTTCTTTGAGAGAAATCACTGTACTAGCAGCACATTTAAAAAACCCACATAGCTAAATAACTTGGTAGTAGTAAGCACTATAAACTTCACTGTTACTACTGCTAAACATTGTCCATTTAAATTATATAACTAGCTAGCTTTGTAGAAAGCTATTATGCTACAGCTTATTATATTATTTAAGAATCCTCATTGATGTTGCACAACATTTTGTGCATATTATATGTAGCGAGCATAAGTAGTAATAAGGTAATATTATTCGATTCTTTAAGAGACATCACTGCTATTTATATTGATAATTTATATCAACTGTGTAGCTAGCTAGCTAGGTAGGTTCCCGTTGTTTATTGCTGGACCAACATTGTGCCGGAGTTTGACCACATTGGCAAAGGTGCACCTTTTAGCTTTTATAGGAATTGGTTCTGTCCGTTTGTCCATCTGTCCATCTGTCCGTCACACTTTAGTTTCCGGATATTTACGTGCTGCGTACTGAAGCTGGGGCTTTCAAATTTGGCATGCTGACTCACTACTATGAGTGCTAGGATGAGTTTGTGTGTGTGAGTGACCTTGACCTACTTTTTAATGTCCCAGAGGCAAAAGTGTACGTTAGGTTGCCAGACATTCCAGACAGTCTGGGGCTTTCGAACTTGGTATGCTTGTTTTAATAAAGTCCCCTGACAGCGAGGGCTCAAAGAGGGCTCAACGGACAGAAGTAAAGTAGACCAAAGTAACTATCCAATGCTGAATATCTGATGATGGTCTAACAGATGCCTGAAAGCCTATCAGTCTTTCGGGGCCCATTGACACTTTACTGCATGGGGTAGTAAGATATTATTCCTCTCGTCTTCATAAGGCATCAGTGGAATCACTAAACTTCCATAACCTGGGTAGCTATCAGGCACAACACCACACCAACTAAGGTGAGGTCCTGAAAGGTAAGGGGGCCTTTATTCTCAGCAACATCTTGGACATTTTGAGTTAGCGTATATATACAAAAGAAAACATGCTAACTGACTAAGTGAACATATGCACATAAATATTTCAGTGAGTAACATAAAAGAGTACCCAAAGTTGTGGCATTGTACAGTTACTTTAACCCTGTAAACTCACAGCTTAGTGTTATTCAGTCATTAATTCAGAAGCATATTAGTCAGTATTTCTATAAATTATTAATAATCAGATTAGACCACATTGAAGCTAATATGAAAGGTATATATTAACAAGAAAGAGGAAATGAAAGTACGGAGCTTAAACTTGTTGTTTCATGCCTTAAACACGAAATTGCAAAACGTAAATGACAATGTTTTTTTTTTCTTTCTCTTTTTTCAGGAGTCATTGTATTCATTAGCTCTAAAATGCCTGATAAGCCTTTCTACAATCATCCTCCTTGGCTTGATTATCATATATCACGCCCGGGAGATTCAGGTAACACACACACACACACACAAGCTTCCTGTTTCATACTGAGTCGACTGTAAAACACTTAAAGCAGCCCTTTATGAGAGTGCAGTGTGATGTGTGCTACATTGTCCCTCCTGAAAACATGTTCAGAAGGGCACTTAATGCTGTGTTTAATAATACACAATCAGATTACGCCCTCGCCTTGGAGTGTATGCCATCCCTTTAATCAAATTATCCCGTGAAATCCACTGGCCGTATTGAAGCCTGTCCTCCAGAGAGATGCGTGCACAAAATGTTCACTTTTTTAAAAAGTGTCAATCAAGATCTGCTATTTTGATGATATTGGGATATTTTGTGTAGATTAGCCCTGGTGTTGGATGGAAATCTTATTAAAGGGAATCCCCTTCAGAAACTCATTTCTAGACCGAGAACCTGACTGTCCTCTGGAGGGACATTGTACTGTAGGTGCTAATTCATCACTGCTGATTTTACTGGATGCACAGCTACGGTGTAAGGCTACACCAGAGCCTCAGTGTTCTCCACCTGCATAATTTCAGTCATTTTAGCTCCTGAGAGGATTACGTGAACACTCAGGACTCTCTCAGCTCCTTGAACTTGGACGAGGCTCAATTTTATGACCTTGCGTCAGAGCTGCGTTCATTTTTTGCCTCAGTGTGAGTCCTGATTTTATAGCTCGTACAGAATATTTGTTTTGTATATTAGAGTGTAGGTTATTGCTTTGTTACGAGGGGGGGAACCACAGAAGCTTAGATTGGAATCTTGTAAATAAGAATATGATTAGGGCGTTTGCTCTGTTTCTTGTTGTTGTTTTTTTTCTAGCCTTTGAGAATAGAATCAGCTCTCAGAGGAAGATCTGGTTTATTCTCTCTCATTTCATCTCTTACTGCAGTCACTAAGTGCCGGATGAATGCCTGCGTCTCATTTTGGTTTCTGTGATCTGAAACAAATCAGGAAATGACTAAAAATGCTGCAACACTGTCATGATGGATATTTTATTTTACACACGCTGGCTGACAGTGTGAAGATCAATATCGAGTCGTATCAATGTTTGCATTCTCAGCTTCCATCCACAGTATATCTGAAACTTTACAAAGGATTTAAAGGTGTTATATTTCAGCTACTTTTTCTATTAAGTACCGGGCCACCAAGTAGTTTCTTTTGCATAAAGCAGAAGTCTATTCAGTGCAATGCTCACCATCCATACATCATCATCAGTGCCTTTATTTTTCTCATTAGATGCTCAAAAGGTCCAATAATGCAGCATTAGATTGATTGGACATTCACAGAACTGCTACGAGTCAACTTATTAGACCATTAAATTAGCCCAGAGTGCTTTAGATAACTTACTGTTCAAACAAATTGATCACTTTATTAGTGGAACTATTTCTTTTGATTTAGTCGGCAGGATAAGCGCCGCATTCTAACCATATGCTCTCTTCGGACATCCGTACCATGATTGAGCAAAATCGCAGAAAAGGACCCTGATGTGTTCCAGAGATAAACTTGTGAGGTGTTCTGGAGAGATGGGATTTCTTAGATAACCTCAAAACAGCAAGCTCTAGCAAAGCCCACCTGACCTTCATATAACATCAGACTCCCATGTTTATTCCTCTGCATGGAGTCATGGAGATGGTTTTAATTTGGAACAGAGAGACAGTAGATGTGGATCTTGGTGTCCCTCGAAAGAAATTAAGCTTAAATAAATAAATAAATAAATAGATAGATAGATAGATAGATAGATAGATAGATAGATAGATAGATAGATAGATAAATGGGCTTTTAATTAAACTGTGGGAGATAATGAATTGTAGTAGATATTTCTATATCATTATTATTATTATTATTATTATTATTATTATTATTATTATTATTATTATTATAAGCAGATAAAAATAGACATTGTAAAATGAAGTTTCTGACTTACTGTCCAGGTTGGTGAGAAACTAATGTGAAGAGCGATACAGTATCTACTTATTTCCAAGATAATTTAATCTAATTTCATGGGGTAATTTGGAACAGCCAGTTAGCCTACTGTGCATGTTTTTGGACAGTGGGAGGAAACCAGAGTACCCAGAGGAAACCCACACTAGCACGGGGAGAACATGCAAACTCCTGGATTCTGGAAATTTAACCCAGGCCTTCTTGCTATGAGATGGACGTGCTAACCACTGCGCCACCGTGCATCTGCCAAATAATCATTAAAAAGGGTAATCCTTAAATCTGCATGGCAAAATGATTCTATTAGGCATTTGTTCACTTTTTCTCGATTCAGGAATTCCTTGATTTCGTTATTCCTTTACCTTTATTTCCTATATTCCTATATTTCCCTTTCCTGACAGCACTCAACAGCGAAAGGCTAGCCTTGCCGTTTCTATTGAGTCATGAATGACTAGCTCTTTACTTGAAATAGGTTGCTGCCACCCAGTGGATGAATGTTGAATTATGTTTCATGGTAACGGCTGATTCAAAGAATGTACGATAATCATATCCTTTGATAGGTCTCATGGGCCACATAAAATAAGTTCTTGTGCTGTATTTGACCTGCGGGCATTGAGTTTCGATCCAGTAGAGTGGAGTTCTGAATATGTCATCGATTTCAGTGCTACATATGAAAGTGACCAGAATCAGGACTGAAAATATCAGTGTTTGTGTGTTTTTTGCTGTTCAGGACTTTACTGACTGGATTTTTGACACCATTTTTTTTAAACCTTATTTCTTACCAACTGTCCAAACTTTGCACTTTAGAGTTGGCACAGCTGCAAGTAAACTAATGTAATATTCTTAAACATGCCTGGTTAACTCTACCAAGCTGGTTCTGGTGTTTTGGTGCGGTTTGTTCATCTGCCTTTAAATGGGATTACACAAAACATTCCAACTCGATTTCAATGAAACTTGGTGAAAAGGTGTAGCATCTGATCTAAGTCTTGGGGCAAAGCCGTGAATTGAATTTCACTTTTGCTAACTTTGCGCAGATACTACATTTAGAGATACTCGCTTTCTGAGTGCCATTCTGATTTGTATATAAGATTGTTAAGATAGTGTTAATGTGTTGATGGTTAGATGAAAGCACTGATAGGGGTAGATGTAGAGTAGTTTCACTACCCGGTTTAAAATTATCTTTCTGCACTGTTTGTCTAATCCCATTACAATTATTATTATTATGACTTTTTTAAATTTGTTGATCTTTTACATTCTGTTTACTTCATTTAAATATTTGTTCAGTCTTTGTGAACAGGAGCAGGTAACTTTCAACCAGCCTGACGTGAAGCCGTGCCCATTCATAAAACTGCACCTCTAGCACTAGCATTGTGATGTTGTAGCACAGGCACCGTGTTCCTGTGGGGTTTGTGAGCGTAGCTTCAGAGGTTATAGAATGTCAAATGGAATTGTGTGAATGCAGAGGTTTTAAAACAGCTAGATTTATTTACCATCAGCCAGAACGTCCATTACCTTTAATTCATTCATTTAATTACCAAACCACTTTATCCTACTAGGTTTGCAAGGGGGTTTGGGGCCTTTCACAGCCCACTCTCTCCCCCTCTAGGTGAAGACAGGATACACCCTGAACAGCTCACCAGTCCATTGCTGGGCCAACACACACACGCACACAACCATTCACACTCAGTCACACCTAGGGGCAATTTGAAAGTTAGCCTCACATGCTTGTCTTCACGCAAGCACAGGGAGAACATGCAAACTCCACAGTGAAGTACCTTTGACAAGCCAGGGATTCGAACCCAGGACCCTCTTGCTGTGAATCAGACATGCTAACCATATGGCCCACTTTTAGTAGGGATTTGACAATTTCATATGATACAATTTTTTGCATGAGAACCTCATAAATTTCATTAATGATATGATTTCATAGTATATACAGCTATTTTAGAAGCTCAGCAACAGTCTATGATTTAAATCAGTGGACACCAACCCTGTTCCTGGAGATCTACCTCCCTGAAGCCATTGGCTCCAAATCTATCATCAATAAGCTGAACATCCAATCGGTGACTTAGGAAACTCTTGATCAGCTGTGATCATCAGTGCATTAGATTTTGGTTTGTTGATAAAACCTAGACCTACAATTATGTAATAAATTATACCTAACGAATGCTTTTACAGATTGTGTATAAAGATTTTTGACTCAGCAGTAACCTGAAGCCATTGATCATTTACAGCAACAAGTAAGAAGTAATGCACAAAGCAGCATCCTGACATCATAAAATAACACCTGGGTAGCCAGAGCAAAAGATGATGTCGATGTAAATCGGAGATCATTTGACTATTGCATCACTTTCCAGAGTGGGTCATTGTTTTAAAAACTGTAAATGTTTTGCTTCTATACTCTATAACTCAATGATATAAAGATATAAACCATATTTTATTTATTTTAGTTTCTAGCCCCTCCCTCCATCCACATATCACTGAAGTAGCTTTATAGTTTTGTTGCTATGGCTACGTCTTGGCTGGCATTTTTCTCACCATTTGCTGCCTTTATTTGAAACATTCCTGCAGTGAAGCCTGTGAATAAGTCCTCTGTGTTTAATATCATCACTGTTAATAAGTTTAAAGGAGAAATGGAAGAGCATACCCGAAATATTGGCCTTGGATAAACTATTAATAATCTCTTAAATTCATTTCTTAAGACCTTAAATCTTTGAGGCATCATTAGATACTCGACAACCAATCAGAAACAAAGTTTTTTTATGCCCATGCTTTAAAAAACAAAAAAAGCCCAGGAAATGTTTTAGCAAAAATACATCATGCTTGTGATGGGTCTGAGGCATGTATCAAAAAAACTGTACATTTTCTGTCTGTTATTACTAGATTAAATTAGTAAATGTGAAGACATTATTGTATTCACTAATAGGGCCCTCACATAGTGCAGGGTATTTCTGCCAGCTACAAATAGATGATGGTGACTGGCTAAGACTGAAGTTTTTTATAACCTGGTACAATTATAACGAAATGTCTCCCCCTAGTGGGCATCTGCTGAACATTTTGCACCATGTTATAAAACAGGGATTTTTTCCATTATTTCATAGATGGATGACCTACAAAATTTACTAGCCTGTTACTTGTACCACACCCTACTCTAGAAAAAAAATTTCATTAAAATCTGTGCATAACTTTTTGAGCTATAGTGCAACAATATAGTGCAACAAATAATAGGTACATAATTAGGAAGTTTCCCTAAACTTCACGGCACAGTGCCGTACTGGTTAGCATGTCCGCCTCACAGCAAGAAGGTCCTGGGTTCGAGTCCCTTGCTATGGAATTTGCGTGTAGAGTTTGCATGCTCTTCCTGTGCTTATATGGGTTTCCTGCGGGTACTCCGGTTTCTAGATTATTCCTAGGTGTAGTATGAGTGTGTATGGTTGTGTGTTTGGCCCTGGGATGAACTGGCGAGTTGTTCAGGGTGTACCTCCCAGCCTCCCCGCAACCCTAATAGGATTAAGCCGCTCTGCAAATGAGTGAATAAGTGATGAGTCTCGCTAAACTTAACGCTATGCACTGGGCTCCGAAGTGGCAAAGCTGCCAGTTCACGAGCTCAAGTCCATAGCCATCCATAGTCGGGAGCCCATGGGAGCTAATTGGCCGAGGTATCAGGGAGGGACGGAAGGCATATGCACACTTCCTCATCACTTCAAGCAATCACTAGCTAATGATGAGCTCATGCATACTGGGTTGGAAATACAACTAATTTTGGGGAGAAAAATCAGGTGGCTGTAGGGGTTATGAAATTAAAAAAAAAAAGCATGATATTTAAATGCTTGGAGAAGTGCTAGATTTAACTGCAAATAGAAATCGAAAAAAAAAAATCCAGGAAGGTCCCCATCTGGTGCTACATTATTAAAATAAAGACACTGACACAGTCCTTGACACAGACAGGCCCTGCTGTTTCCTGGGATCGTGTACAAACGCTGCTTTCTTCAGACAGAACATGTTTTTAGACGAGCCATCCCTTGAAATTTGAGTCACCGTTTTCTTCTTCATCTTCCTTTTTTGGACTACATTATGCTCATTATAACTCCATAAAAGTAAGCGTGACTGCTGGAGGGAGCGAGAGAGAGAGAGAGAGAGAGAGAGAGAGAGAACGAGCATCTGTAAAGGAAGTATGCTTGTAAAAGTGGTAAGAATTGGCATGTGATGTTATTTCTCACCTTTCCCAAACCTTCGTAGCAGGACAGATTAAGTCCTGCTTTAGAGAAACAGCTTCCACCCTGATAACTCGACGCCCTGTGTTTCTTTTAACGCCTTTAACTTCTCACTTGTAACGTCGCTACAGATTAGTATTCGAAAAGTCTCAAATTTGATTCCCAGTAGTGGCACAAACACAGTCTGGCGCATTATATTAGTGCTCATGTTTCATCTTGTCATCAGAATTGTAAATATATGCAGAAACCTTTGCAGAATTTCTGAAGCTGGAATTCATGTGCGAGTGGAATTCTTTCCTCTTGTATTTAAGGCTTGCACGTCTCTAAGGGACATCCATCTTCTGAATGGTTTGCCAGAGGAAAGGTGCTGCCAGTATAAATGACACACACACACACACACACACACACACACACACACACACACACACACACACACACACACACACACACAC
>JAOUQZ010000008.1:22796781-22814463 GCA_028564935.1 Neosilurus hyrtlii | reverse complement strand
ACACACACACACACACACACACACACACACACACACACACACACCCACACACACACACACACACACACACACACACCTCAATTCGAGGAATCCCATCTAAAACCCTTTTTTTGCCGGTTGATAGGGTTACTAGCATTATGAAAATGTGGCTAAAAGCACAGATCATTTCCAAGCTTCTTTCTTTTTCCATCTTTATTTCAGCAAGCCAGAAGAATCCGAAGACACCCAGCGCCCGTTCAAAATGTTTAGCGCATCAAGTGTGTTAATATATGTCAATAGCTCCCGCGTGGGATGGCAGAGGAACGAGCTAGCGTGGGTGTTGTTGGACCAAAGTAGCACCGCTTTTTCCTCCAAATACTTGCTCATTTTGATTTGACTGGCAAATTCAAATTTTATAGAATTTTATATCAAGAAGTTATACTGAGCTTTTTGTTCCACTGCTTTCTCATTACGTCGATCATTTGCTATTGCTGGTGGCTATTATTAGTTCAATTGTTCCGCTAATCTTTTTTTGATGTTATCACACTGTAAAGTTGTTACCACTTTATTACCAGCAGCTCTGGTGGTTGCTGAATCATCTACTTTTCCAGTGAGCTGGAGGTTATTGGATTGTGGAGGCTTGTGACAGCTCATAAAGGCAGAGGGTCAGTCAGGCTTCAGTGTAATACAAGGTACTGTAACATGCAACCATAGCTTAAGATTAAACCTGGGAAAGAAGTGGCGCTGTTTAACATGACTTTGGTTTAGTTTGATTGTGATACATTTAGCACATCTATACCAGTAGATTTATCGTAAAAGGACACGAAGCACTGGGGAAACAGAGGTGACTTGAAAAGTACGCTTTCTTGACAACAGCTCCTTTTCACCTGAATTATGAAAAGAATCATCGGATTGATAATAGTGTACTGTAATGATGTATTATCCTGAGAGATGGACACGGAGGCCACACCTCCTTTACTGGGAGACAGACACAGAGGCCGCACCTCCTTTACTGAGAGACAAACGCAGGGGACACACCTCCTTTAGTGATAGATTGACACAGAGGACACCTCTACTTTACTGAGAGACAGACCCAGAAGCCACACGTCCTTTACTGAGGAACAAACACAGAGGCCGCATCTCCTTTATTGAGAGACAGATGCAGAGGCCACACCTCCTTTACTGGGAGACACAAGCCACACCTCCTTTTCTGACAGACACACACAGAGGCCACACCTCCTTTTCTGAGAGACACACACAGAGGCCACACCTCCTTTATTGAGAGACACACAGAGGCCACACCTCCTTTAATAAGAAACAGACCCACAGGCCACACCTCCTTTATTGAGAGACAGACACAAAGGCCACCCCTACTTTACTTCTTTAATTGTACATGTTCTAATTTTCATTTTGCGAATGAATGTGGGAATGTGTGCCTACTCATGCACGCACCTGACTGTGTGTGTTTGTGTGTGTGTGTGTGTGTGTGTGTGTGTGTGCATACTCAAGCATGTGTGTGAGTGACAGTGTCAGTCTACAGAGGATGTGTCGGATCTCTAATCTCGTGGTGAAACGTTTCCTCACTGACACGGCAGACAGGTGTCTCATTTCGATTCTTCACCGCGACCTTTGTGTTTTCACTGCGCTGACGTCTCCTGGACAGAATTACAGTCCAGATGCAACACGATTAAACCTACAACCCTTTTTCCGTAAAGATTTACAATAGCAAGTGTGGGTTATCATTAGCTAATCTGTACCTCAAAGCGAGCACAGGTTTACCGTTAAACCGGATCAGCTATCTTTACGTCCTGCTAATGGACTGCAGGTGATGAAAAACACAGACCGTACGTCTTCTCATAGTAACCTGAAAGCACATAGTAACCTCCTACAGGGCCATCTATTTATGCAAAGTGGCCTCTTACCATCTCTCTCTTTGATATTATAAATAAACCATGGCGGTCATTTCTAATTGAGGCGAGGCTGCTCTGGCTGTAATTCACTAATGAGACGGAGCGATTTCTTTTCTCAGTGACAAGATATATACTCCCATCTCCACATTACACAGATTAAATATTGAGCCTCGCTCCATTAGTTATATTGAGTAGCCTTGAAACCAGTAACCAGTCCGTACAGCCTAGCAGAGTGACAGATGCCTATGACCGTCGACTCTCGCGTCAGATCCTTTTCTGCCTGGCCAAAAAGTTTTATCAGTAGCGAGGCAAAGTCAGAGCAAACAAAAGAAATGGAGTGTCATCACGTATCAAATACGTCAGTGGGGATGTCAGGCTTAAGGAGGACTGACTGCAGCACGTCTTCTTATTATTACAAAATCAATTTAAATCATTTAAATGTAATCACATGCTGGTTTTAAAATTACTGAATGTTATACTTTCAGGTTAACTGCAAGGTTGCCACGTCCACGAATTTCTCTTTTCTATTCCTATGAATTTAATTTTATTTTTGTTTTGGATGGATGTATTGGATTCCTTCAGTAATTGAAATCATTCTTTTGAAGGCAAATATGTATTTATGAGTTAAATGAAGTGGATTAACAGATGAAGTTGTGCATCATTAGACTTCAGGTGTTATACTTTTGTGTTAATGGTGTATATGACAGCGGTGTTGAATTCTCAAATCTGATTGGTCAGAAGCTTTAATTAATTATGGCTTTGGATGATGGCAAATTGTTGCAGACAGTGGCTCTGCCTCACTGCAAGAATGTCCTGGGTTTGAGTCCTGGGCTGGGCTCGGGTGCTTCTGTGTGGAGTTGGCATGTTTCCCCATACTTGGGGTTCCTCTGGGTATTCTAGTTTCCTCCCACAGACTGAAAACATGGATATTGGGCTAATTGGCTCTTCCAAATTGCTCCTAGATGTTAGTGTAAATGGTTTTGTGTGTGTGTGTGTGTGTGTGTGTGTGTGTGTGTGTGTGTGTGTGTGTGTGTGTGTGAGCTGTTTAGGGTGTATTCTGCCTTCGCCCAGAGTTGGCTGACCCTAGTAGGATTAAAGGTTTCTGCAAAAAAACTGAGTGAGTGAGTGACTTACTTATTGCAGAGGGTTGTGGGAAAGGAGAGCCATCCCCTTTATATGTAGCAATAAATAGATAAGATGCACTAGGATGCTGTTGATGTATAAATTAAAATATGTAATTTTTAAGTAAATTGCTATGCGAGAAGAAAAATAAAACACTATAGCATGCTGCTATGTAACTCTTCATAGTGGTAAAAATTGGTCCCATTCTTATTCATAAATTCATGCAATAAAACTATTCTTAGTGACTTCTGGACTCTACAGCACCTTGAGGATGAAGATAAGATCAACTGTCCAGCCTTGGCCTGCTGCTGTATATTTTATTTATGCCACGAGCCTCCAGGAAATCCTCTTGACCCCTGGGGTTTCTTTGATTCATTCAGTCACGTTGTTGCTCAGGTTAGCTTGGTTTGTTGGCTACGTAACCTAACCTACGCATGTATATGTGCGGTGGGCAAACGTAGCCGCTCTACCCGCCCGATGGCTCTGACACTCTGTTCGGAATATCTGATGTGCCAAGGTGAAGACCTCTTGAGGATTGTGTTGCAGGTTGTCCATTACCATAATTAGTTTTACCTAGCGAGTAGCTTTCCTTGCGCAGCCCACTCTAAATGTTTAATCACCGCGCTTTGGAGTAACAGACTTTCAGAAAGCACTTTCGTGACAGTCGATCACCCCGAGTAAAAAGACGAAAGCTTTTCATCCCCCTCTCCAAGGCTGAGGAGACCACTTTGCTGCCTTGAAGAACAGCTGTATTTTTATTTTTAAGTATTTTTATTTTTCAGATTGTCGCTCCCTGTTTAACTCACGCCGTGCTAAGCAAAGTGTGGCTCGAAGCACACGGTCTGGCTCAGGGACGCCGCACTGCATTCCTCTCACACTTGTCAGAATTACTGAGAAGCCGGAAGACTCTAGTATTCCTGACACAGATCTCTGGTCTCTCTTTGACAGCTCTGAGCCGTGCAGCATGTCTTATGAGATAAGAGGACATGAAGTTCAGAAAGCGAGAATCTTCACTCATTAATTATACAGCCTTGACATATTTGTTTATTTTCTCCGGGATGCAGATCAGGCTTTAACAAGCCGTCATGGACACACTCTGAAAACTCATCATTCACTATTATTACTTTATTTAGGGTTTTTTTTGCTGTACTGTATCATTATATGTGTATATTGCAGCATCCTGGATGTATTTCCACCTCACTCCTTCAATTCCCAGGATAGAACCCAGGTCTCAATGTGACCCTGATTAGGATAAAGCGCTTTCCCAAAATGAATGAATGAATTACGACTCTTCGGAATGACAGCTGAAGGAAGGTCATGCTCTTAACGGCTCACTAAATTAACACCTGCTGCCCATCTTCATATCACAGAATTCAACACACGATTACTTTCACAGGCCGCTTTAAAAATATTGTTGCACCTTCTAGTGCGAAAAATATAAGAGAACTTTAATTGTCCAAATTTAAACAACCATCAAAAATCCATTACGACCCCATTATTCTGTTCTTTACTAAAACATTAAATGTAGTTTTAATGCATGGGTTGCTCAGGTGTGCATCTTTATTCTGATTGGAGCAAAAGAAAAACAAAAATCAGAGTCAAATGTTCCTCATTAATTAAGTTATGAATAAAACAAGAAGGTTTGGGGTTTAAATGAACTATTTGGTATTGGAAGCTGTTCAGAATTTCCTCCACCCTGACTAAAGCCCCAGTTCCAGCTGAAGTAAACCAGCCTCAGTGCACGATGCTGCCGCCAGCACGCTTCACCGTGGGTGTGGTGTGCTTTTGGTGTACAGTGTTGTGTTTGTATTAAAAATACCTTCAGGAAGTATGGCTAGAAAGTTCAACCCTGATCTCATCAGACCATAACCCGTTTTCCCACATGAGACCCAGGAGACTCTAATGTGAGATTCATTCATTCATTCATTCATTTTCTAAGCCACCTAATCCTAATTAGTGTCGCTGGGGAGGCTGGAGCCAACTCTGGGCAAAGATCAGGTACACCCTAAACAGCTCGCCTGACCATTGCAGAGCAACACCCATACAACCGTTCATACTCCCTCTCACACCAAGGGGTGATTTGGAACAGCCAATCAGCCTACTGTGCAGGTTTTTGGACTGTGGGAGGAAACCAGAGTACCCAGAGAAAACCCATGCAAGCACGGGGAGAACATGCAAACTCCACACAGAAACACCCGGGCCTGGGAATCAAACCCAGGACCTTCTTACTTTGAGGCGAACGTGCTCACCACTGCCCCACCGCAGTTTATATGCTACGTGTATAAGTGGAATTCTTGTGTGTGTGTGTGTGTGTGTGTGTGTGTGTGTGTGTGTGTGTGTGTGTGTGTGTGAATACTCAAGCATCTGTGTGTGGGTGAGAGTAAATGGAGGTTTGTAGTGTAGTAACATCATTATGTGTATGATTGGTGTGTGTAGGTGCAGTCAGAGAGCTTAATTTGGTCCATATGGCGTGTCCTTGAGTGGAACGTACCTCCTAAAAGCTCTGAGATGTATTTCTGTTTGAATGATTCGTGGTTTTGTAACATGCCGCTGCTAAATATACGATCTAGGTCATTGATCCCATTTCACTTCCAGTAATGGAACAGAGGCATTTTTTTCTTAATGGAGGGAAAATATATATATCAATCGCTGACAGAGAGGCATTTTATAATTTGAGATTCTCATTTATTTACCGCTGAGTTTTATATGGTCCTTATGTCCACTGAATTATTGAAGTATTCGGGCCTTTTTCACGCCGATGACGTGTAGCCGAGTGGCCTGGAGCAAAGTGAATAATTAATCAGGAAAGGAGATGGGACTTCTCTGAATCGGCTCTGAATCGAAGCGCTTTGCCTCAGTGAAGGTTTCCTGCGGGCGATAAAGGCCTCAGGTATTCGTTTCATACCCTTCACACCCCTAGCCGATTTCACTAATGAGCTCCCGTGCCTAACAAAGGAGGGGAGTTAACTAGTGAAATCAGGCATTGTGCTGCAGGGTCAGATCAAATACCCCATAGCCTGTGACGAATGGCTGCTGTTTAGTGTCAGTGCATCGGAAAACCTTTTTTCACCATTTGTCGTAAATCAGCATCGCAGGCACTGTAACACAATAACACGATCTGTAGCTGTATCTGGATTTAAGTGGAAGTGTCCTAACTGGAAGGGTGTTTTAAAATATTAACCCTCAGCTGGGGATATGCAAGAGTGTTTTTTAATGTTATTTCTAGCATTTGGTCGACGCCCCTATCCAGAGAAACTTATATTTTATCTCATTTATACAGCCGCACAGTTGATGGTTAAGGGTCTTACTCAAAAGCCTGATACTGGCAGCTTGGTGGTCCTGGGGTTTGAACCCCTGACCTTTCTGATCAGTAACCCTGAGCCACTACCTTTTCCAGCCACTCAGGAACTTTTAAAGAATTTTTTTTTCCATTTTGAGAACCCTGAAACG
This sequence comes from Neosilurus hyrtlii, assembly GCA_028564935.1. NCBI lineage: Eukaryota > Metazoa > Chordata > Actinopteri > Siluriformes > Plotosidae > Neosilurus > Neosilurus hyrtlii. The sequence goes on along the minus strand of JAOUQZ010000008.1, from coordinate 22,808,002 downwards.
TTTTCAGGAACCTTTTTCAGGAGTCCTGAAACTTTTATAGGAACCTGTTACAGGAGCCCTGGAACTTTTACATGAACTTTTTTAGTGACTCTGGAACTTTTACATGAACCTTTTTAGGAACCCTGGAACTTTTTGAGGAACATTTTTTGGAACCCTGGATCTTTTATATGAACCTTTTTCAGCAACCCTGGAACGTTTACCATATCACCATTTCACAATCACCAAATGTTACCATATCAATGACTAAACTTTTTCTTTGCTTAACAAAGCTAAGTTTGTGTGTGTGTGTGTGTGTGTGTGTGTGTGTGTGTGTGTGTGTGTGTGTGTGTGAGAGTGTGTGTGTGTGAGAGTGTGTGCTATGCGTAGAGTCTGCCATTCAAGCACATATGAATCAGTATATTTGCGTTATAACCAGGGCAGCATAGTGGTGTAGTGGTTAGCTACCACACAGCAAAAAGGTCCTAGGTTCGAGTCCCGGACTCTGTCAGGACATTTCCTGGAGTTTCCTCCAGGTACTCTGGTTTCCTCCCACAGTTGAAAGACATGTTCATTAGCATGTTTGGCTGTTTTAAATTGACTTTAGTTGCGAGTATTAGTGTGAATCGTTGTATGTGTGTTGATACCTGTGATAGTCTGGTGACCTGTCCAGGGCCTACCCCACCTTTGCCTATTGTCAGCTGAGATTGAGAGAGTGAGTGAGTGCGTTGTAAATAGAAGTACTGTCTGAGTTGCCGGTAGAGAAAATTATTCAAGAGTTTCTAACCAATCAAAATCCAGAATTGTATAAAACACTATTAAAACAACAACAACAGCAACAACAACACAGCTTCAGTCTCGCTACAAGAATTTCATTTGAAAAGCTCCCGTAGACTTGGCCACTGTTTGCACAGTAAACCCATTACTCTGAGTGCCTTCAGAAGCCTCATTGAAATTCATCGCATCAGGAGTTTATGCTTTCCTCCTGTCGTATCTGAGAGTTGCAGACTTGCCGGATAGAGTTGAGAGAGAGAGAGAGTGAGTGGAGAGTGAAAACAGGGAACGAAAGATGAAGAGGAAGAACAGTGAAATATGTGGCGCTGACAGAGAATGCCGAGTGGACCTTGAGGTGACAGACTGCTCAAGGAAGAAGTAGGGAGGGAAGTTTATCTGCGCAGATTATCAAGAAGGGGAGCCGCTTTGACAACACACCCATTTGGGTGGGAGTTATTTATCGAGATCAGGGTGGAGGCGAGTCTGTCTTTTTTTCTTTCTTTTTTTTTCTGATGGAGAAGAAGGAGGGGGAGATGTTGAGTGGTTCCCAGGCATGAACCAATTGCGGAGATACATGGTGGCAGTGCATGAAAGATGGGCTCGAGAATGAACAGTGAGGGATGAGTGCTGGCACGGGCTGCTGAGCCGAGATTGAAATTGCAATGTACGTGAGAGTGTGTGGTGAAAATAGTAGAGTATTGTATCGAATGATCGCAGTCACAAACATTCAGATGGGCAGATTATGGCACCAAGCTCATAAATATATGATAAATAGTCATATGTGACCCAGTCTGGCAAAATGAGTCACAGTGACCAAAAATATAAAATTGAGTTAGCCATACCATTTAAAAAAGGAGCTTTAAAATGGTGTGGCTAACTCAATTTTGAATTTTTGGTCACTGTGACTGGGTCACATATGGTGAAAAACAGGGCTGCTATTTAAGTGCAATGCCTCCGTCTCACATCGCTGGGCTTACATTAGGAAAGATGATGATAGGTGATTTTTGTGTGGTATTATCCCATAAGTAGGTGGCGCAGTGGCTCGGTGGTTAGCATGTCCGGTTCACAACTAGAAGGTCCTGGGCTCGAGGTGTATCTGTGTGGGGTCTGCATGTTCTCCTCGTGCTTGCATGGCTTTCCTCTGAGTATTCCAGTTTCTTCCCACAGTCCAAAAACATACACGGTAGGCTTATTGGTGGTTCCAAATCAGCCCTAGGTGTGAGAGTGTGTGTGAATGGTTGTGTGTGTTGGCCCTGCAATGGTCTGGCAAGGTGTTCAAGGTGTACCCCACCTTTGGCCAGAGTCAGCTGAGCTGGGCGCCAACCTCCACGTGACCCTAATTAGGATTAAGCAGCTTCGAAAAAGAATGAATTAAGTACGTTTTCCAAACACTTTTTCATGGGTGTAGCTTCCATTCACTGAACGTTTGGTCGTGTTACCGTAAAAATTACTGTGTGAAACATCAGATCAGTTCAGTCGTTGCATCTGTGAAGCATACATGGCCAGTGAGAAATGACAGAGGAACAGTGACTACCACATATGCATCACAGTTACACTAATGATCATATTACCTGCATATTATATCAGTACGATAAATGATCATGCACACAAGGGCTCAGTGTCTTATTAAGCCTGTATCAGAGTGTAAGAATCAGTCTTACGTGTTAAGCCATTTAATTTTTTTATTCCAAACTGCTTACTCCTTCTAGAGTCGCGGGGAGGTTGGAGCCTATCTCAGCCGACTTTGGGCAAAGGCAGGGTACACCCTGAACAGTTTGCCAGTCCATTGCAGGGCAAACACACACACAACCATCCACTCTCACACCTAAGGGAAAATTGGAACAGCCAATTAGCCTAATGTGCATGTCTTTGGACTGTGGGAGGAAACCGGAGTACCTGAAGGAAACCCACGCAAGCAACGGGGAGAACATGCAAACTCCACACAGAAACGCCTCATTGAGCCCAGGACTCGAACCTAGGACTTTCTTTCTGTGTGGCAGATGTGCAGATGTGAGGCTGTACGCCTCCGTGCCGCCTCCACCACAGTGCCGCCTCCACCACCGCGCCGCCCCATGTTAAGTAATGTTTCAAAACATTTCAGCTGCTTTCAGTGTTCTTATTGAAAAGACAGTGAGAAAGACTTTATGTGAAACGTTATTAGATTCCCTTCCCCGAATCCAACCTCGCACTTTTTTTAATCTTGTAAAGCGTGCAATATAAAATTTGTTTCTTCAGAGAATCTGCTTTTATTTTTTTTTATTTTATTATTTTTTTTGTGGCCGCTAAATCGGTCATTGTGTAATATGATGAAAACATGCACATACAGAATGGAAGGTGAGGGCGAATGTAATTCTTGTCTTTAATTGATTATTAAAGGAGAAGGTTAATAATAACAGATTATGAGAAGAGTTTCCTAATTTCCAGCACCGGACTTCAGCCCCGTCTTTTGGAACACAAGACATTGTCAAGTCTTGTGTGGGTTTCCTCTGGGTACGCCGGTTTCCTCCCACAGTCCAAAGACATACCCATAAAGGCCACTTGACTGTTCCAAAATTACCCCTATGTGTAGATGTGCGTGTGAATGGTTGTTTGTATTTTAGCCGTGTGATGGTCTGGCGAGCTGTTCAGGGTGTCGCCCAGTGTCGCCTGAGATAGGCTTCAGCCTCCCGCCACCCTGGTAAGACTAAGCAGTTCAGCAAATGAGTTAGTGCATTAGTATTAGGTACCCTCATTGCTAAACCCAAGGTCCAGCAGGGGCGTCGGACCTGATCTAGCTCCTCCTACGCGGGCATGGCCGAACCAGGGGGTTGAAAGGAGTCTGTGGTTCAGACAGGATTAAGTGCACGTGTTATTGCAGGGTCTCATGGGTGAAGAGTTAGGAGGATAGGATTATAGGAGGACTTGGATCAGTTATAGCTCCACCCCCTGAACTTTTTGTTCTGCTGCATATTTCATATTCATGCTCATTTATTGGGCTGCATATAAATACAGTACCAACGTTTATCTAAGTAACTTAGATAATTAAGACACAAAAAATAATCTTATTAAACAAAGTGAACTATAAATAATTTTTTATTGTATTTTAACACCCTCATCCCCCTTCCTTCACCCTACAGCTGTTTATGGTGGATAACGCAGCAGACGACTGGAGGATAGCCATGACATACGAGCGCATCTTCTTCATCTGCCTGGAAATCCTGGTGTGTGCCATTCACCCCATCCCGGGCAAATACACCTTCACGTGGACGGCGCGCCTCGCCTTCTACTACACGCCGTCCAAGACGGACGCCGACGTGGACATTATCCTGTCCATCCCCATGTTCCTGCGCCTCTACCTGATTGCCCGCGTCATGCTACTGCACAGCAAGCTCTTCACGGACGCGTCCTCGCGCAGCATCGGCGCCCTCAACAAGATCAACTTCAACACACGCTTCGTCATGAAGACCCTCATGACCATCTGCCCCGGCACCGTGCTGCTCGTCTTCACCATTTCCCTGTGGATCATCGCCGCCTGGACTGTCAGGGCGTGCGAAAGGTGTCATAGCTCGCATTCATCTCCCGCTCACACAAACACGCAGTTTTCCCTCCAACACATCCGGTTACCATTCGTTTTTGTGATTGCACCCTGCAGCGTAGCAGAGTAGCATTAAAATTCTGTTTACGTTCCACGCTAGAAAGAGCTGCGCTAATTAAAACAGCATTGATTGGGCCTACAGCGGTGACACATCTGCTGTTGGGAAAACATGTAGCATGTTCTTTGTCAGTTTTTTTTTTTCCCCCATCACTAGATAAGGGAATGCAACCTAATTTATCCTTTCCTTGGCTCCCTAAGGGACTCTGACAAACTTACGGACACCTTTAGAAATAAAGGAACATGATCTAATGCAGTTTCTGACAGCGTATTCTGTATTAATACGCTGCTTCTCAATTTCACTCCTGGGAATTCCTGCATTGCAGATATCAGTATTTCCTCCACCTGATTTGTTTAATGAAGGGTTTGATAATTACCCGATTAGGATAATTAGCACTACAGCAGAGGTGCTGTGCTGCTACAGAGAGAAAATCTTCATCACAGCACTCTGGGGCACTCTTAAATATTGTTTTGTGTTTCCAGTTTATTAGGTACACTGCGATACTATTAAAGAGTCAGATTAAAACCATCACATAGGAATGAAGAATCTGGGACCGTGGAAACGGGAGCTTTCTGTAGCAGTTAATTTTTTCCCTGCCACGTTTATCGTATTACCAAAAAAAGGGTTACACACACACACACACACACACACACACACACACACACACAAAAACAAGCACAGTGAGGATCTGCTAATGATTTAAATCTTACACCAGACTTGCCTCACTTCTGTGGTTATGTTGGCCGCAGTTATTAAAAAAAACAAGCCCGCTAACGTGTTCACTGAAGCGCTAGGAAATCCGTCAAGTAAAGTCCGTCCATGTTTGCAGCGCTCTCAGGCTCAGGTATATTTTCAGATCGACAAGACAAAGGATTTGAAATGGTGGGTAAAATCCGATACAGATGGCGTAAGCGGTGTGTGGTGTACAACAGAGTAAAGCCCGCAGTCTGCGCATGTTCTGGTGTAGGATTAAAAAAAACTTATTAATATTTCAAGCAGCCTTTGCTCTCTGACTGTCTGAGTTTCCTGTAAAATCACATCCCAGGAGAAGTGCCATATTTTTACTCCATACCAAAGAAGAAACCAGTGAGGCAGAAAAAATGTAGCCTTGTAGCCTAGCATGCCTATTAGTTTACCTGGCATGTTACTTACATTGTAGGATAGTGACAGTGTGGCCACATGTCAGCCAGAGTATAAACACCATTTAAACACCACTAGAGCTGTCGAGAGTAGGATGGCACAGTGGCGTTATGGTTAGCGCATTCGCTTCTCAGCTAGAAGGTCCGGGGTTTGAGTCCCGGGCTCAGCTCGGGTGTTTCTGTAAGGGGTTTACATGTTACATGTTCTCCCCGTGATTGGCTTGTGTGGATTTCCTCCGGGTACTCTGGTTTCCTCCTACAGGGAAACACAAAATAATCCATTATTTTCTTGTGTTGTTGTTTTCCGACGTGATATTCTAAATTTATTCACTAATTCACATCGTCACCTAACAAATCCAAATGATTGGCGTTTGTAAATAATTAATTTAAGTAATAGTTAAAAATGGCGCATTCATGTACATTTTAGTCTTGTGTATGAGTGCTGTGTGGTGCAGGGGTTCTCCAGTAGGAGTGAGGATCACTGTGTCTGGTCCTGTCACATCTCAATCTGGAGTCTTTCCCAAGTTTCATTCCTGGAGGTGCTTTTTGTGAACGGGCATTTAGGGAACAACCTGTTTAACAGCACGCTTGGAAAACTAGAACATCTCCCTATCAGGTCACCCTGACACTTCACTTTAGTTTATCAGCGTCTGAAAAAGCACACAGACTTGTGATTGGATTAGCACGATCGACTGCTACAGATGGCTGATCATATCTGCGGCATGCATATTAAATACTTTAATACAGGCCCTTATTTATAGATTAGCTCTTTTATAAATAGAGCTGCATTAAGAGTGAGGGGAAAACTCTGCCATCCAAGAAGAACAATCCCCAACAGTATTCCATAAATTCAGGAAATGCAACTTTACTTATACCACTTCTTTTATAGTAGCAAAAGTATCTCATAATTAGAAGAAAAAGATCTCATTTCTATGAGTCATTGTCTTGTTATTACAAGAAAATGTCTTGTTGTTATAAGAACACATTCTGATCATACAAGGAAACATCTATTTTTTTTACAAGAAAAGTTGTTATTACTTTGAGAAAGCATCTTGTAATTAGGAGATAACCTATTATTAATAAAAGATAACATCTCACTATGAGATAACATGTTATTACAACAAAATAAAATCTTGTTACTGTGAGATAACATCTTGTTACTATGAAATAACATCTTGTTACTATGTAATTTCAATGAAATATCATTTTGTTACTATGAGATAACATGTTATAACTATGAGATATCATCTTGTTACTATGAGATAACATGTTATTACTATGAGATATCATCTTGTTACTGTGAAATAACATGCTATTACTATGAGATATCATCTTGTTACTGTGAGATAACATGTTATTACTATGAGATATCATCTTGTTACTGTGAGATAACATGTTATTACTATGAGATATCATCTTGTTACTATGAGATATCATCTTGTTACTATGAAAAAGCATCTTATTACTATTATGATGCCTTTTTTTTTTTACAAAAAAGTCTACTTACTATAAGACAAAATGAGAAAACATAAATACAAAATATGTTTAACAAAATATGATGGAACTGCAAGACAATATCTCACTACTTCAGGAAAAAACTTTTTTTTTTTTCTAAAAAGAAAATCTTGTAAATATGAGAAACCCATCTTATTTGATGTTCTCTTGTGATAGTGTTTTCTCTTAATAACGAGATAGTTCTTGCAGTAAAGAAAAGTGTTTTTATAATAATGAGATGATTTCTTATAGTTACGAGATGTTTCCTCATAATAATGAATGTTTTCTTCTAGAAATGAGATGCTAGTCTCATATAAGGAGATACTTTTCCTGAGATGCTGAGGGGGTGTTTCTGTAGAACAGGAAATCGAATGAGTATTTCGGATGTTTCATAACGTGTGTTCCTCATGCACATGCTGTAGGTACCACGATAACCAGGATGTAACCAGCAACTTCCTAGGAGCCATGTGGTTGATCTCAATCACTTTTCTAACCATCGGTTATGGGGACATGGTCCCTAATACGTACTGTGGCAAAGGGGTGTGTCTCCTCACTGGGATCATGGTGAGTGTGCTGTTAGGGTTTGGTGTACTTTTTTATGTTCCATCATGTTCCTTTGGGATTCTGAAAGCAGAGCTATATAAAGGTGTGTAGATTACTGATATACTGTTATAGTGTTATAAAACACAGTGGATAAAGTGATTATACTGTTTATTTTCATGTGGTAAATCAAGCCCAAAGCTGTATTTAATGATTTTTGTGTCCCCAGGGTGCCGGATGCACTGCTTTAGTGGTTGCCGTGGTCGCAAAAAAACTGGAATTAACCAAAGCTGAAAAACATGTACATAACTTTATGATGGACACGCAGCTGACAAAAAGAGTAAGTAAATTCAATTCGCATCAATTTTATTGGTGGAGACATTGTCACAAAGAAGAAATCCAATGGACTATAGACCAAAAAATGAAAAGTAAAGCACAAATAAAAGTAGTCCAGAGTACATTAAAGGGAAATAAAACCTCAAATTAATAAAAGCATGCATACATATATGTCTTTGCACCTCAAAACACACTGTTTTTTTATAAGATTCTTTGTGGAAACAAAAAAAAAAAGCAAGTAATAAATCTGCACAGTGGAGGGCAACACTGTACTGGGAAAAGTCACAGGTGATTCACGTGTATGGAAGGGTTAATATGAAAGTATCTTGGATATGAATGAACAGTGGGATGTACTATTTGTTTATGTAAACGAGCAGACACTTGCCTGATTTATGTAAACGTAAGCGTATATTATTTGTAGATGTGCCTAGTTTTATTTTATTCAGAAGTTTATTAGTTTATATCTGATTTGTAAGTTTAATATCTGTATATTGTTATTTTTGCCATTAACTTGCCTTGTATGAACTGACGCATCCACATCCTATTCTCATGTTTGTGAAATGGACTCTAAATGGATGCGCTTTCAAACAGGCTAATGTAAACCATCAAATGTATTTTAGCAATTCAAAATATTACCTTTAGACAGAAATATACATAGGTTCATGTATAACAGGAGAGTCTGGAAGGCTTTGTCAAGAGATTTTTGGGATAATGCATTATTCTAAATTTCTAAAGGGTTTCAACTCTGAGCCTCCAGAAAGAAAAATTCTCATTTAGAATAAGAGAACTCGCAGTTCTAAATCTTCCCCAAGTCCAAAAATCCCCCATATGAACCTAAATGTCAAAAATTACCCTGTCTTACAATGTTTTGTCAAGTGAGTTGTTTAAAAGTTCCTGGATACCGAATTTGATCAGGATAATTTCCAAATTCGAACCTAATGGAGTCTTCTGTATCTAAAGCCCCACTTCTGGAAGTTCATTCATTCATTCATTCATTTTCAGAACTGCTTAATCCTAATAAGGGTAGCGGGCCCATCTCAGCCGTCTCTGGGCGAGGGCGGGGTACACCCTGGACAGCTCGCCAGGCCATTGCAGGGCCAACAGTCACACAACCAATCACACTCACACTCACACCTAGGGGTTGATTTGGAACAGCCAATTAGCCTGTTGTGTATGTTTTTGGACTACGGGAGGAAACCAGAGTACCCGGAGGAAACCCACGCAAGCACAGGGAGAACATGCAAACTACACACAGAAACGCCCGAGCTGGGAATTGAACCCAGGTGTGAGGCGGACGTGCTAACCACTACACCACCGTGCCGCCACCTCTGGATGTACTTACCACCCCCTACTGGGCTTGCTGTAATATGACACTTCCAAAAAAAAAACATCCTCTCTCATTTTTTCATGTTGGTAAATAATTGTTTAAAAAATCTTGGATCCTGAGTGTAGTCTGGATCATCTCCAAAATCTAACAGAGTCTTCCTTGTACAAAGCCCCAGAAGAAATTTCATAAAAATCTGAACCTAAGATTTGGTGTAATCCTGCTATCAAGCAAACAAACGCACAAACCACAGGTAAAACATAACCTTCTTGGTGGAGGTAACAATTTAAAAGTATTCACAGCCAACACAAGCACAAACATTTAGAAAATACTTTAGATACAAGAAACCTAGAAATCAAGCTAGGATGTCATTTTAACCGTTTTTTGCATAGCGTCCAAACTTATGGACTGGCAATTTGTTGACAGTCCGAGAAGGATGACTTTGATTTCTGAAATGCCATTAATTTCTATGGGGGTAAAAACAATAGGAAAATGAGTGCTTTTTCAAACTGTTTTTCAAAATGAGTGTCTTTTCAAACGCTGTAAACAGGCGCACTGTGGAAGTGGATGGATGAGTTGAGGTTGGTTTGGTGTCAAGATCTCAAAAGCTTTTCCAACTTCACCGTATGTAGTTATAAGGTTTGTGCTAGCGATACAAGGCTAATAAAATCAAATGGTCATGAAGTCTGTTTCACTGAGAACCATCAGAGCTGCAGTATGAGTAACCATGTATCTCTCCTTCTACCTCAGGTGAAGAACACTGCTGCAAACGTTCTCAGGGAGACTTGGCTCATCTACAAGAACACCAAGCTGGTGAGGAAGATGGACCACGCCAGAGTCAGGAAGCACCAGAGGAAATTCCTCCAAGCCATTCACCAGTACGTACTGTGCCTGTCCTAGTGTTTCACATGTCAGTCTGCAGTTGTGTCTTCTCTGTGATGGAACTCCGTTTTGAGCTCTGAATTGTTTGACACCTGTAGCGCAGGGTAACAGCGATGGTGGAACACATGAAGTGAAGGACAACACTATTTCAGTATCGCCTTGTTGTTTATTGTTTTGGTATCAGTTTAGACAGGACAGAGGCTACCAGGTCCGTCCCGAGGTTCCTGAGGGGTTATTTCTTGTACAGGGTTGTGTTTTCTCTGCTCTGGCACACTCGTATTTATAGAGAATTTTTACAGGTTGTCCTGAGCTGAATGAGGTGTTAGACATTTTTAGAAGACTGTCCTGACCTGTGCTTCCCAGGTCTGAATACAACTCCAACTCCAATGAGCGCTAGTTAAAGACTAAAGAAATCCCATTCACTCGAATGATGTGTAATGATGTAATGATAGCTCCTGCCCAAACACCATTAAAGAAAAATTTAACATGTAATGATAGGAATAGTTACTTAGACCATTTCCATTCATTTGATTGGGGCAATGGTGGCTCAGTGGTTAAGGCTCTTCGTTAAGCCCCAGTACCACCAAGGTACCACTGATGGGCCCTCGAGCAAGGCCTTTAACCCTCAGCTGCTCAGCTGTATAAATGAGACAAGATGAGAAGGAAAAAAGTAAGTTGCTCTGGATGAGGGCGTTTGCCAAATGCTATAAATGTAAATTATTGCACTGAGGCTACACACCCAAGTAAAGCTAATTTACCTCTTTTTAAACCAACCTTTCTCTATGTTTTATAACTTTGACCATCCTGCCGACTATGCCAGTGTCTCCAGCATGCTAGATTGAAATCGAGGTGCATTCCCATGGTTTAACACCAAAAAGAGCATTAAATTATTGCTTAAAGATCGAATATTTGGAAATGTACAAGACTAAGAATCTAGAAAACATAATTCATTCATCTTCAGTAGATGCTTTATGATGGTCACCATGAAGTTTGATTCAGAGCCTATGCCAAGAGTACGGGTGAAGGGAAGAGGCCCCAGATGTCCATGTCCATGACATGGCACTATAGGGGTCAAGTAAGGAAGGACTGGTGTCCACCAGATATGTTTTTGGGCTTGCAGCATC
>JAOUQZ010000008.1:22736561-22757264 GCA_028564935.1 Neosilurus hyrtlii | reverse complement strand
GACAGACAGACAGACAGACAGATAGATAGATAGATAGATAGATAGATAGATAGATAGATAGATAGATAGATAGATAGTCAAACGCAGGCAGGCAGATCTATAGACAGACAGACCGGCAGACAGTGACAGAGAGCTAGACAGATAAACAGACTGATAGACATGTAGACAGACAGACAGACAGACAGACCGACAGACAGACAGATAGATAGATAGATAGATAGATAGATAGATAGATAGATAGATAGATAGATAGAAATGGGTAGATTTAGAGGGATATTGATAGACCGATAGAGCCAGATTTAAAGGGACAGAAATGGACAGGGATGGATATATAGAGAGAGGGATGGGGACAGATGGATAGAGTTAGATGTAGAAGGACATGAATGGATAGAGATGTATAATTAGATTATTTTTAAAGCATAATGCAGTTTGCAGCATAATACCCAGCTGATAGACAGACTGAGGAAAGATTCTGAGGAAAATATAGAATTAGATTTTTGTAGATAGATTGATAGACATGGATTGATGGAATAATGAAGAGACAGACTGACAGACAGATATATGAATAGATAGATAGATAGATGAATTTGTGTTAATAATATAGTTTTTAGTATTCTGGAATGTTCTGATGAAAATGATGCTGCATCACACTGCAATCTTTATTTTTTTTACTGCTTCACTCAGTACAGAACACTCTGCAGTTCCTCTCGAATTCTTCCAGCTGGTCAGACGGATGGATGGATGGATGGATGGATAGACAGATATGTGCGAGTTTGCATTTTGGTATCAGAGTTTAGCTGAATATAGCGGAGTTTCCCAAAAATGATGTAAACCTCTCACCAGTACGTGAGCTCATGATGATGCCTGCATGAAGATGCTTTCGGCAAACCATCTCAAGGACTCACCAGATTTATTTTTGGTGTTCACAATTTCTGATGCTGTACATCACTCGTTTAATTCATTCAGCACATGTAAAATGGACAACCGCCATAATCCTTTTCCTGAATTACTTCAAATATGAGGCGGACTGTACTTTCATACACTTATAGTACATGCAGAGATCCAATAATCCATGCTGCTGAGTGACATTTGGGGAGGGTTACACAGATGCTAAACTAAACGTCTACAGAAAAAAATATAGTAAGAATATCATCGGTGTCTTATTCATCCGCCAGGGTTATTGAGTTCATTCGGAATGAAATGGAAGCCGAAAGTCACTGGATGTATGGAAAGTGTGTATAGTATGTGTGTGGCAGAATGGTGTGTCTATGGTAGACTCCTTCAGATAGCAAATGCAGCACTCCTCTATCCCCCCCCCCCCTACCCCCCTACCACCCCACCCCCCCCATCTGCTGCACTTTCTCCTGTAAATTATAGCGGCACTTTAGCTAATGAAAGAGTTGAAGTCCAGGCACTAATAAAATCCATTAAGCGAATAAAGCACTTCCCCCTCTAACAAAATTAAGAAATCTGCCCCTCCCCCCTTCAAAAAAAAAAAAAAAAAAAGAGGGAGGACTCTATATTAATATTTATGAAATGCGGAATGGACCCCTTTACCCCTTCGCGCCCCTCTCCCCCTTTCGGGGGCCCACAATTTGCCCCACCCGGTCCAGCATCTTTTCGGTTGTCCACCTATCCCTGAAGGTTTTGAGTGACCACGCCTTCAGGAGGTAGGAGGGGCAGATGATGGAGGGTTGTTGGAGGAGAGACGCCCAATAGAGCCAGTCTTCAGTTGGGGTCGGCAGTCCAAGCGGGACAACCAGCTCAGAACAGTGTCTCCTGTTCATTCCTCGTAGTGCGAACTGATCTGAGAAACATCTTCCTACTGGGTGACCTGTTGGACAATCTCGATGAAAGATCGGAGAACGAAAGGTATGAATTCTAAAGGTCATGACCAATGATGTACATCTAACTGGTTCTGCTTTTCTTTTCACAGGGACGGTTTGAAAAGGTTGCTGAAAGTTCCGTTTGGAAGAAGCAAATGTGACTGACGGATTAGGGAGTTTAGAAGTGAAGGAGAACTATGTGGTAGAGATGATCTTCTGTATAAAGAAATAGGTAAGATGTAGTGTTAGATGGATGGAAAGGACGGAAAGCTAGAAAAAGGTGAGAATCCGTCCTTGAAAGGTCTAGACTTTTGATGACCCTCAAAACTACGGTAAGAACAGAAACCCGTCATTCCATCACTGGTCTCTTTTCTACTATGATCCACTTTTCCACCTCACTGAGAGAACCTCCTTTCTTCCATCCAACTCTCAAACCATCATCCACATCAATATGTTTGTCCTCTTTCTTTTCATCATGCTAAGTGGTCCAGTTGCGAGACCTTTAGAGTTGATTAGCGCTCCCATCCCTCGCATTCTGACTAAAGCATCCCCTGGGAATTGACAAGTACGCGAATAACGAGATTAGCCCATAGATGGATGGCCAGGCTGGAGTCCAGCTTAGTTTTTACTCAATAGGCACTTTGTGTACAAATGTACCATCCTTTATAGTGATGATCTCCGTAGGACGGCACTCAAAATAATAATCTTTTGGTAAAATGCCATGTTTGTCCATTCCTGGCCAAAGGACCTCCATTTGGTCGTTTTACCTTAAGTCTCAGTGGACTATTGCCTATCTATCTTTCTCCTTGAATGCGTCCAAGTAAGACTACCTGATCTTAAGAGTCTTGTTTTGATTAAGGTTCTTTAACAAGACCACCATCAGTCTGGCAAATTAAATTGCCATTGATTTTTTTAAAGGAATAACAACTAGCCGTATTCATTAGTAAAATTCAAAAATAGTAAAATTCAAAAAACTATAGATTTTTTAAATTATTTATCTTATGTTTCTTTTTGTTAAACATTTCGCAAAAAAATAGCTGATTCACTAGTCATCATGATAAAGGAGGTGCAAGTTTTTAGGAGCGGGCGGGGTTTGACGCAGTTTCGGCGCAGAAAGGGCGGTGCCCATGCCTCGCCGCAGTGAGATTATGACCTATGACTAATTTTTTCGCAGATATCCTTAGATGCACAGCTTCTTGGACACTTCCTTCTCGATTCCACCAACGGAGACAGAGCTGCAGAGGTCCACCACCTGTCAAGACCTCTCCGAAACCCAACTACCACAAGATTCGGTCCAACTCTTCTGTTAGGAACAAGAACAATGCATCCTGAAGGGACTGGATGTGCAGTTTAACTGGAGGTGTTCCTTGACAAACTCAGATCCATTCCCTTTTTTTTTCCTCTTCTCATTGCTTCTAATTTTGTGAAGGTTCCATGGAGATATCGTCCATCTGCCAGTCATGTGCTGGATTCATTTATCCATCCTCATCTGCATGAAACCGTACTTTCAGGTATTGATGGAGATCCGATATGATGATCTGTTTGGACCGGTTCACAGGGTGAAGACTTGCCTCAGATTTTTGCTCAAGACACCATTGTGCTTGATCTAACCATGCAGTTCCTCTCGGGTCCATGGTTGTGCCAAGCACTTTGGAGACTTGTGAGCACACTCGTCTCGTTTCGTCACTTCACCTTCTCGGTATATGAAATTATTTAAAAACCAAACAAACAAAAAAAAGCTTGACTTGTTTGTGTTCAGTTCATTATATTAGAAAAACATTCATGAGCATGTCAAGAAATAAAGAAGTCTATATTGTCGTGTTTATTCTCAGCTCATAACAGAACCAGTGGAAAACATTAAAAGTATAAAAAATAAGATATAGCATTGGAGCCTTGGTGATCTTGGCGAAGTATCGGTGCACCAGAAATGCTCAATATTTCAAAGCTTGATTCAACCAAGAACATTATGTACAATATACTCTATTCTGATACATAATCTGATACTTTGCATCATATCAGATTATTATATCTGGATTGCAGTTGGTAATCAAAGCACCACTGATAAGTTCAAGACTTCAGATCATACAGTACAACGTAGGAATGGATTAAAATCCCTTTTCTAACCCATCCACCAAACATTATATTCAAACTGGAATAAATCAGCAGCATATCAGACATGGCCTCAGATATAAATCTGCTTTAACGTGACATGACAGTCAATGAGCTTTACGAATGGAAAATGAAAGCACTTGGTGATGAATGAAAGTCAGCAGGTTCATGAGAGGTAAAGCTTTAAGTCTCACACTGTCTCAGACTGCTGTAACCGACAGAGGTCATCTTGTAGCTAATAAACTCAGCTCTGTAACCTTTATTGTGCTGTCGTTCCCACCCAAAATAAGTGCTGATATTATACTGCACGGCACAACCTGCACGTTTACTCAGTAGCACACCTGTCAATAAAATGAAGCATCTTTTTGGATGTGACTTCTTTCTGAGTTCTTTTTTAATCAGTAGATATCTTACTGTAGCTCGTACCCCCGGCTCAACTCTTTGTCCATCTCTCTCTCTCTCTCTCTCTCTCTCTCTCCTACCCTCTTGTCCTCTTTTTCCATCTCCCCCCCATCATTCTTTCTCCCCGTCATTCTCTCTCTGCCTCATTCCCCCCCTCGATGTCTCTCTCTCTCTTTCTCACTCTCTCTTTCTATATCACTCTCCTTCCTTCCCTCTCTACATTTTTTTAATTCACAGCTGTGTCACTAAATAAGCTAAAACAGGCACTAATCGGTTGCAGACAGTACAGAAGGTACACACATAGATACGAATATACACACAAACACCCCAGTGAAATCTTGCTTTCACCTCCTTTGAGCGGATTATCTCACGAAACACGTTAATCACAATGTTCTCACCCAAATCTGTGATGTATAACATGTTTTATATAGCTGTTACTGAGTTGCACCAATAAATCATTCAATCATACCAATCCCGAAGAAACATTATTGGACATCAGAACAAGAAGTTTGGATCAAAGTCAAAATCTCTTTTAATGGAATAATATTAAGTAGGTAAGAACCGATCTGAGCACAGTATCTGCTCACAGGGGCAATATCACACCAGAATAATAATCATAATAACAGTGTAAATTTGGATTAATCCAGCAATCAGACGAGGATGAATGTAAAGGACATCATTTCTTAAACACAGACAGGTTCCTCTTCTTCTTTCGGCTGCTCCCGTTAGGGGTTGCCACAACAGATCATCCTTTCCCGTCTCGCTCTGTCCTCTACAGCTTTGTCCCCCACACCAACATAAATCTTCTCTTTGACCTTTCTCTTCCTCTCCTTCCAGGCACTTCCATCCTTCTACCAATATTTAAATTTTTTGTAAATTTTATTTTATATTGGATTAATTCCACAAGGGAAACTTTGACTTCTGCATTTAACCCATCCAAAGTGAGCACACACTAGGAGCAGTGGGCTGCCACATATTGCAGCTCCCAGAGAGCAGTTGGGGGTTAGGTGCCTTGCTCAAGGGCACTTCAGCCATGAAGGTGGAGGAGGGGAAGGTGCAACTCACCTCATTGTCTATACATTCTTGTAGAGATCTCTGAAGGCTGCCATAACTTGACAGGTCATGTCGACTGGAACAGCGGCATTCTCCTGCTGAAAAACAACCTTAAGTCCTTTTGGGTTTTGGAGTGGATGAGTATGATTTAAGGTAACACCACAGAAAACAATTACAAGGGGTGAGGTCAGGGGAAAGGGCCGTCACCCAACATCACCACGTGACGAGATCACCCTCGTTTTTCCCTCAGCACTTCCAATAATCTCCAATGGTGTGTGCCACAGCTCCGTCTTACCGAAACCACCCCTCGAGATCTTGAAGATCAAGGTGTTCAAGTTGGGGTTGGGCCACCAACAGACCTAAACATTTCCTCTCCTGCATCACTAAGTTTCAGGTGTGCAAATAATGATGAATAAAAACTATGCAAAATGAAGTTTCATTCGTCTTTAACCTTTTTTTAAATTAACTTTTAAAATGTGGGAGGTTTTCTGGGTCACCCTGTACATGTAGATAATATACATGTAAATAATGCACACTCCCAAAA
Organism: Neosilurus hyrtlii; assembly: GCA_028564935.1. Taxonomy (NCBI): domain Eukaryota; kingdom Metazoa; phylum Chordata; class Actinopteri; order Siluriformes; family Plotosidae; genus Neosilurus; species Neosilurus hyrtlii. Next base: position 22,751,330 of record JAOUQZ010000008.1, on the reverse strand, counting down.
CTTGCTAATACAGGATTTAAAGGGTAGGCTAGTTCCTGTGTTAATTTATGCAGAGTCTGGCTTTTTGATTGGATAATTAGCCAATTCACTTCTGCGACTCACCTTTACAATCATTGGAAACACCTGTAGAGTTCACGCCCGAGCATGTGATCCGCGCGGCTATTTCACCAGGTATCTGAGCTATCTGCTGAGGACCATGCCTCCGAGGAGTCCGTGTTATCAGTTGCGTCTAGCTGTTTACTTGAAATGGGCTGCTGCCACCTAGTGGAAGGATGATGAATTAAGCTTCATGGTAATGGTTGATGCAAATAATGTACGGTAATCATTCTTTAAACACTCTTGTGAGCCACACGAGGAGTTGGCGGGCCTGATTTGCTCCGCAGGCATTGAGTTTGACCCCTGTGCTGTGACAGGTGGGAGAATTTGTTATCTTCATTCTGTACTGTTTTAGTTTATTCCATGTTGTGTATATATTAGTAATTGTGTTGCATAATTCTGGCAGGAGGTCTACAGCTGCAGATAGTTGGTGTGCACGGCTTGTCAACAAATTGTTTTTTGTATTTTTGTTTTAATTTATGTTGAGTGGGTTCCCATTATTAATGTTTCCTTGAATGAAATTCCTTTTAGGAGCTGAGAGCCTGAAGTGCAGTGGTGGTATTTCTGTCCTGTGTACCATGTTCACCTTTTTTTGCTCTGAATTGGATCCACCTGGACCAAACTGAGGCACTGAGTGACACCCGCCTGTCTATTTTCCCCTCTCCTAATACAAGCATACTCTCATTTAATCCTTTATATTGTGATTTACTAACTCTTTCTTTTCTTTCTTTTTTTTAAAAAACACTCTGTTCCATCTTGTACCTTTTTTGATTTTGATATACTGTATTTATCCCACAAGGGAAACTACTAGCTCTGTATTTAACCCATCCAAAGTGCGCATGCGTGGGCACACACACAGTGAGCACACTCCCTCGGAACAGTGGGCTGCCACACATTGGGGCATCAGGGCTAAAAATATTGCAAAAAAATACCCCACACAGTTAAGCTCATAAGCCTAAATTACACCCCCCCACCACCATCACTGAAGAAAAGATCTTGAGAGAAAACACATGCACATCTTGAGTGAAACCTCACACATGCTTAAGTCATGCTGAAATCAGATGTGTAGTAATTGAAGTGGCAATTTCCTCAAATTCATATATCACATGCTTTATTCATCTTGTGCTTTGATTTGCTAGTATAAATTGAAAAACAAAAAAATATATAAAACTTGGGGGTGGGGTGGAGGGGCCCCTAACTTTATAAACAACTAAAAAAAACACATTCAAATGTAAATTTATTTTTGCATTTGGCCTCAATTCATTCTGACAAACAATGTTAATAAAGCTAATAACCAAACACTATCATAAAAACAAGTTCAATATTATCTACTTTTTCTTTTCAAGTGCTACACAAATAAAAAAACTTACAATAAAGAAAAACATGAAGTTCAAAAGTCTGAGACCAAATTTGAATTTGAAGATATTCTGACTCATGGCACTCATTATATGCTTTTTCTAAGTATTATATCACACGTGTTACACAATTCTTGTGGATTTCTTCTGCACAAATAAAGGGGATGAGTAAGCATTCTTTTTGGTTGGGGAATAAAAAGTACCCGACAGCGACAAATTTCAACATAATTTCATCAACTGCAAAAAAAAATTGTTTTTAAAAGAAACAAAAATCTCTGGATTGACAAATAGATCTTACAAGTTGGAAGTGACCATGAAAAAGAGACATTATAGGAGAATAAAATGTGGACTGGCCTAACTTTTACTTGTTCCAAACAAAACCAAATGAACAGGGAAATTAATCATCCAGGTTGTTCTTCACAGCCCTAGGAATGCTACAGGTTCAACAGGATTACCAAAACAAGCAAGAAATAGAATAAAAACTACTAAATTTGTGAAGGGAAAAACCAAACCTGACCATTAGAGCCTTCACATGATCAGTAACGTACTACATTCACCTGCCTTTACATGGCATCTTCACTGAGAATATACTTCAACATTAACTATATTTCAGAATTACAGTTCATTAAAACACATCAGGTCATTAACAAAACAAAAGTTCAGGCTGAAGTCTGAATGAGAAAAAAAAACTCCTGATAATTACACACATCTGCTAACAGAGAAGGAAAAATGTTTATCAATCCAGTGAATTGCATTTCTTCATACAAACACTTTACAGATTTACACGCCGTCGGAAATTTATCTTGAATTCACATGAAAACCCGATACTCAGATCTGTGTTGGTGATTCTGCTCCCGTATCTTTTAGGACACGGCCCCGATTAGGATTTACCCTGATGTGTGTAATTTACACTGTAAACCGAATATCCTCCTGATGAATTTGAAACATCTTTCTCTGTTATTAAAACTCAGAAAGTCCCATCGCACTGCGCCAATACTGACTATAATAAAAATAAAAGCAGGTGATCAGACAGACGGTTTTGGATCAGAGTCAGACTGATGTGTTGGATCTGATTCTACGTCACCTCAAATAGACCGTAGCCGCGATTTAACATACAACCACAAGGAACAAATAATTATGTTCCTTAGTGAAATTCAGTCCTGAAGGCGATTTATAATCCTCTTAATTGTTTCAGTGAACAGCTCTCTTGTTGGGGCCACATTTCCTGCCAATGAGCCAAGTCAAAGTGTTAGATTTGTGCCAGTATTTGATTTCGAAATGCTGATTATAAGTTTATTCCATCACATCTCATAAACATTGAGTGATTACTCCATCAAGGAGCTTACATGTTTGCTGCCAATGGTTTGTCTGTCTCTTTGGCAGCAACTTGACACAAAAGGTTATAAATGAATTTTGATGAATTTTCTTGGATGGGGTGGAGTACAGCTTTTTTTCAAAGATTTCTTAAACTTCCTTTTTAAAGTCTGGCCCAGCAGGGGTGCTGTGTACTCCTACCCTTTTTTTTGTTTGGCTAAGCGCTGGTTATATATTTTTCACTTTTACTGTTTTGGGGGTGCCATAAAATGCCATAAATTTAAATAACTTAATTTGTTTCCAGTATTTTCCCCAAAAAGACAACATTTTGCATCATAGGTGTTTTTTTTTTTTGGCTGTGATGTATGCAACCAAGTATTTAGGCAAATATGAACATAGCAAAAACGTTAAAGCTCCAACAGTTTATTAATCCGGATGTTACATACATTTTTATTGGAGGGGCGGAGTGTGATGGGACGCCAAAAATTAGCAACATTCCATCATTTTAAATGCAGACGGTGTGTCAAACAATTTGTGACTGGAAAGCGCAATAAAAATTAACCCTCTCATCTCACGTCTCATTGGCTGGTTCAGTTACATCAAATCTCCATCTAATATTCTGCTTAAACAGTTTAAAAGTAGCGCCGTCCCAATTAAAATTACCACAGTTGATGTCATCAGTGATCTGAAATTAAGTCTTGATATCAGATCATATCATAAACACTACTAATATCCACCTTGCAGGTAAACTCCTCTGGAGCTGGAGCACGTTGTTTCCCAGCCAATTAGCAGACAGAGTCATGCGATCAGCAAGGACGAGTGCGGACAGCGTGTGATATCAAAACAAAAGAAAACAGACGCTGTTGAAGCACCGGAAGTGCTAGAGAGGATGCTGCGGTCGCTAGAACACGTCCTCCGCACCTTCAAGAGGCAGGTGTGAGAAATGTGAGGACCAACGTGTGTGCATGTATCAGTGCTGCTGTAGTAAAGCAGAACATGAAGGATGGAAGAACACAGCAGACGTCTCCTGTCGAGTTTTCCAAACCCAAACCTCATTCTCCAGGAAGAAAGGATCACAGTGATTTACATTCAAACACGTAGTGCAGCAAAATAACCTGTGTGCAAAAGTTTGTATCCCTTAGGGGGAAATCCCAGAATATGTCTATACAGTTCAGAAGATTTCAAAAGAAAATGAGGATCCTGAAAGACAGCAATGCGAAAAAAAATCCTCACGCTCAGTTTCCAGACGTGACCTGCAGGCCGCGGCGTCTGCTGAGAGGCAGAGATAAGAAAAAAATAGAGTAGAAGATCGTTCAGAAGGGGGTGGTGTTCATACTTCTGAGATGAATTTGTTTCCTCCACCAGGCTGATCATTTATTTTTTGCCGAAGGAATATTTGCATGAAGGTGCAACACAATAGTCAGTAAAATGAAATGTTATCCTAAAGGTACACAAACTTTTGCGCTCAGTTGTACGCTTGACGTCCACTCTCTACATACTTTTAACAAGAGAAAACTTTCCCGAAACATATACTGTACTGTAGAAGGAAGTGGGATATTTTTTACACACAAACACACAGACACACACGGCCCGGTGCGAAACGCATCAAACGGCAACCGTGGACCAGGACGACTCGACGTGAATATTTTGTCACTTGTGAGAAAACAAACCCCGTGTCTTATGTACTTGGTATTTCGCGTGCATGCCTGGGTTCACACTGAAAAGCATGATAACGTGCATCGCGCTACGCTAAGCACCAGGACGATATACTCGAAAATGCTCACAATTTTGAGTGCACAATGCAACACCCCTCTCCTTCAACGCTGTGGTTGCCATTGTGAATTTGCATTCTGCCCACTGGCGTAAAATCAATGTCACAACTTTAATAATGCGGCACACGGGCTGATGGGTTTTGCCCGCTTTGCGGGGCTATTTTATTCATCCTTTATTTTCCTGAGAAATAGTTTGGGGTAGAAAAACTTTCAAAAGCGATAAACACACTGCTGCAGGAGTGGACGATGATGTTTTCTCCGATTCTGACTCCGATGTTCAACTGCAATAATTCCATCTGTATCAGGTTCCTGTTCTCATTGTGACACAGATGTACAGACGCACACGCACGCACACACACACACACACACACACTGTGTAGGACAGAAACAGTGTTCTGGCAGCAGCAGCAGCAGCGGGTCTCTGATTCTCACTCGGTGTCTGCAGGTTCACAGTAAGACGCAAAGCGAGCATGCCTTCTCTCTCTCTCTCTCTCTCACACACACTCTCTCACGGTCGCGTTGCTCGTCACAGCCTCATGGTGAATTAAACCCGAGGTCTTTTAGGTCTTAAGGATCTCCCTCCGCTTGCACATCCGGCCAGCTGTTTTCCTCTCACGCGTAAATACGGGAAGATCCCGATGTGTGCGTCCCCTCCTCCAGCCTCTCTGGAGAGGCCTGCTGCACCTGCTTCGTTACGCCCACGTAGTCGTGAACGCCAACCTTGTGGTTCTTTGCACGGAGCGCGGCAGTGTGGAGCTTGTCCAGGAAATCAGGCACACCTGAGGTGGAGATTTAAAAAAAAAAATACATTCAAAATTAGAAATAAAAGTCACATTAAAATATAAAATAAGCAAAAAACAATAAATTCATAGACAAAAGGAAAAACACAACAACCACAACAACACATTACATAAGACTATCCTCTGGATTAAAACCATATGAGTTAAAAAATGGTTTCTAAAGACAAAGCAAAAATTAAAAAGACCACAGGGGTCCAGACGCTCCTGCTGAAAGGACCATTTCATAATATGCCAATATAAAATTGATAATGACTGATAATATAAAAAGATTAAAAGCCCCAGCTTCAGCACGCGGCAAGTAAATATCCATGAACTAAAATGTGACGGACACATTGACAGATGGACGGACCCTATTCCTATATCCCCCGAGCCACTTTGTGGGCAGGAGTTAAAAAAAAGGGTATAAAATATAGCAGCAGAGTATAAAATTTAAATAGCAAATAAAGAAAACTCATGTTATGAGAGGTCCAATTCATTTGGGTCCAATTCACGACCAGATTAAAGAGAGTTCAGGTACTGAATATAAACCCAATACAACAGAGTCCAAATATTCCAACTGTTGTTATCTGTTTAATGTATCCACACACACTTACCGCTTGACACCATCCAGCTCAGACAGTAACGAGGGAAAACCGTCTGAGGATCATCGCTGTACGTCAACAGATAATCAAATCCATTCTGAGGAAACATGATCAGATAACGCACCTCACACTGGATCAGATAACACACCTCACACATCAACACTATACAGACATTTCATTTGATAGACAACATGCAGACAAAAAGGTATAAAGAGAAAGAGAGAGATGATTAAATGAAAAACAGAGGGACGAAAGACTGAATAAATAAATAAATAAATGGCGTAAATGGCATGTAGAGAAAGGAAAAGCATTAATTAACAGTCTGGATGGACGAAAAGATATAAAAGTGATAAATCTGACTGTCGGGACTGAGACAGAGAGAGAGACGGATATATGGACACGCAGACGGATGGATTGATGGACTAACATAAAACAGAGATAATGAAATGTATGAAATGGATGGACAGACAAACAGATTAATCAAGACACAAGGTGGAGAGGATCATAGTAAGGATTTAGTGCTTCAGACGGACAGAAGGATAAAAGACGCGATGGATCAAAGCGCCGAGTGCAGATACGATTAACAGGTAGAAAGATAAATGCATTGAGAGACAGATGGAATGATGGACAGAAAGATCGGAACTGAAGAGAATGGACGGAGACAGGAGAAACGGACAGACGGATGAATGGATGCAGAGACACAAAAAAAAAAGATGGATGGATGTCAGGTGTGAAGACAAATGGATCAGATAGATGGGTGGAGAGATGGAGATAAGGATGGACGGAACAGACTGAGACGTAGAGGGATGGAGAACAGGATAAAAGGATGCAGAAAAAGACATGAAAAAAGATGATGGATGGATCCAAAAAAAAGACAGATGAAAAAGATATGGATGGATACAGAAAATAATGGGCAGAGAAACAGAAGGACAGACGGATGGTTGGATAAAGGCAAGACTGATAATTGATAAACGGAGGAAAGGAGGGATGAATGTAGGGTATGATGAAATGGATGGATGGAGGAGTGAGATGCAAAGACACAAGGGTGGTTGGATTCAGGAAGGACAGATGATTAGTTGTATGGATGGATGATGGATGGATGACAGACTGATAGGCAGACGGCTAAATGGATGGAGGGATGCAGGTAAGACAAATACCTGGACAGACAGATAAATAAAGAAAAGGAAACATTATCGCAGAACAGAGACAGACGAGTAGATAAATAGAGCAAAAACAGATAAACAAAGGACAGAAAAACGGCTGGTTAAACAAATGGATACAGGACAGACGGACGGACACACACACACACCTGTAGAGCACAGCTGTAACTGTATCTGGTCATAGATTAATAGATATACTGTAGATCAGTCTGTAAGACAGACAGACAGATAGACAGACCTCCTACCTCATCGAAGGACTTGTGGGGACGGATCACCATTCTGGAGCGATATGTGTGAACTCGGACAAACTCCTGAGTCTGGGGTACTCCAGGGTGCTCCACAGCTCTGACACACACACACACACACACACACACACACACACACAAACCTCAGTACAGCTGCTACTCATAAATAGACACGGTGTAATTCTGTCACAGCATAAAATCCTACCTGGACAACATGACCATCAGGTTGTTCTCTACATCCACTTCGTAGCGCCGTACGTACACGTAGTCTCGGGAATACATCGGATACTGTGCCGAGAAAACATTCGAAAAACACACTTTCAGACACTTGAGGATCTGAATACAAGGGGTGTGTTCTACATCTTTATGATAAAGACACAACAACAGGAAGTGTAATACCCATAATGCACTGTGATTCACACACAAGACTAATAACCACACTACTCTTACTAATTAAGAGGACCGTATGTGTACCATAAGCCTTACTTTCCCTTCCCTTTCGAGTTTCTAATATAATTACACTGTCCAGTCAGATTATACGCTCTTACACAGCAGTGCTGTCGAATTCTCGAATCTGATTGGTCGGAAGGTGGGGATTATTGTAGGTCTATATTTGATTAACGCACCCCAAATAAACAGATTAAAACTTGTATAATCATTGATACGGTAAAGTTTTTCTGTCAGGAGAAGTTTTTTATTTTATTATGTGGCTCATTTAAATACTCAATTCTGATTGGTCAGTTACAGCATTCCACAAATTGTCATTTCCTTTTAAAAACATTTGTTACAGAGAGCAGATCATGTTGTCAACAGACACAAAAATCATTTAAATAAATTTTTTTAAATGAATACGCTGTATGTTTTTTAAAAATAAATTATTGATTTCTTCAGTGCATTGTCATGTAATCAGCAGGATAATAAAAAGCAGTACAGTATCACTGGCCATTAGCGCACTAATTCAAAACCTGTCTGGTTCACGATGGTGCCACTGTTCTCTCTTCCCTGTCAATCACACTGACAAGAGCCAATCACGGGCATCTATGGGTTCAGGGAAACGAAGGGCGGACGGACAGTGCTTTACTCTGAGTGTATTACACTGCCTCTGATGTTACATGAGCAACAGTGTGTAAAATTGTGGTAGGGTGGAACCATGTGGTGACCTTCACCCTCCCTGGCTGATAGTGGTCATGTGATAAGGAAGATACGTATGGGTGGAATTTGGGCATGACTATATTAGGAAGAAAACTCTTTAAAAATATATAAAATAGAATGAATAAATAAATGAAGTCTGAATAGAGTTTTAACACTTTCAAACACATAAATGTTATTTAAATAAAGAGTTGCTCCAAGCATTATAATCCATCATGTTCTAATAGTTATTTCTGGTATATCATCGTTATTCATAATGGTGTGCTTAAACTAGATTGTTTTTTGTCTTACAGGGAAATGTGTGGCCCAGTGGATGACCTCTGACCCCGTGTTCGGATCCCGGTCTACCACTTCCAGTTTGATCACTAGTGCATCCCACTTCTTCCTGTACTCCGTGTCCAACTAGAGCAGAGGCAAGAACAAAGAGATGAGTGTCTAAACTTAACACACCTGCCTGAGACCAACCAACACACACACACACACACACACACACACACACACACACACACACACACACTCATACACACACTCATACACACACTCATACACACACTCATACACACACTCATACACACACTCATACACACACTCAAATGTCATGACCAGAAACATTTCAGCAGACTCACATGTTCACAAGGTTTTATATTTATAATCTGAATAAAAGATTAAAATACCTGAACATTGAAGAACTGTCTGGGGGTAACATCAGCATAAGAACCAAATACTAGAAGAGAAGAGAAAATTATAAAAATGAAGAACGTCAGTCTGAATTTCAGCCTCAATCTACTTTGTTAACGATGACATGTCCGCTACAGACGCTCACCTCGGTACTCAAACAGATGACTTCCTTCCACTGGTCTCCTCCACACTTTAAAAGTCTTTTTCTCCATCACAATTTCCCAGCGTCCTTCAGCCTGAGTACTCACATCTACAGCGGGCACCTGCTGCTTTACATCACCCAGCGTCTGGAGCTCCCACGCACACCTAACACACACAAACACACCTCAATGTCTCAAAAACATAATCAGCAGACAAGAGGAAACCAGATGGGGAAAATAACAAAAGGGAGAAATTTCATGAAAGGAAAAAAAAGGAATGAAAGAGGAAATTGTTAGAAAAAGGACAAAGAAAGGGAGTAGTATGGCATGAGAAGAGAAGGAAAGAGGAATAGAAGACAAAAATAAGCAAAGAAAGGAGGAAAAATGTGACAAATGGAGGCAGAAAGGAAAGAAAAGAGAGAAACCTGTTAATGAAAACAGTAGGAGTAAAGGAAAACAAAAATAAACAGAGAGGAAAGGAGGAAACAGAAAAAGAGAAGGAAGAAAGCCAAAGAGGGGGAAGGATGGAAAACAGAAAACATGAGGGAAGTGGTGGGGAGGAACGAAGGAAGCAAAGAAGGAACCAAAATAGGGAGGAGCCAGGAAGGCAAGGCGGAAAGAGGAAGGAAAGAAAGTAATGAAAATAGAACTCTTAAGAAGGTAAATGCAACAGGGAGGCACAGAGGAGAAAATTCTAAAATAACAAAGAAAGTAAGATTGAAAACATATAGATGGTTTAACAGTGAAGAAAAGTAGAGATGGGAAGGAAAGAAAAGAATATGAAGTGGTACACTGACGAGAACGAGGCAGCTGTCGTCTAGCCAGCTGCAGAACCTTATGTCAAGCCTCACCTCCTCATCTCGTCGTCTCGTATCTTCTCATCCTCCCACATGAAAACCCCAGCGAGGGCGGCCAGCAGGCTACCTGCCGGGGCTTGCTTGTTCTGCAGGCGCCGCCATATGCTGCCCACCAGCGTCCACCTACTCCTCTCTGAGTACAGGTTTGAGTAGAGCTCTGCGACCTGCAACGCTCGCCTCAGTCTCTGTCCAGTCACAAAGCCGCAGTGGTCAGCCAGGATTGACAGTAGCCCTTCTCGCTTCTTTCCAGGAATGGGGTCACCACGGCCTCTTCCTGCTTTGTAGATCCGTGTGAAGAGAGACTGGATCCATGTAGCAGCCTCAGACCTGCCGGGTCCTGCTTCACTGCTGAGTCTGAAAGCAGCTGTGCAATGCAGACGACCGCCTATGCTGCACATGGGGGGAGCACGCTGGACGGATTTGAACATGTCTGACACAAGGGGGTGTGTTTGTATGTAATTCGTTTTTTTAATGAGTGGAAAGGATCACAAAGCTCCCAGATTGGACAGATTCCCATGAAGGGATTAGGACAGTTAGCATGCAATGTCACGCAGTCCACATGCACTGCACAACTTACTGACGCCTTAACAACACCGTGAGCTTCAGCAAATCACAGATTACTTTCTAAATAAGTGTCAGAATGTTCACAACTTTCATTTAATCATCCAAGATTAATCCGAAAACAGGCATGAAAGCAGCATGGGAGGTGTGAACAGTTTGACATTAGCTAACTAGCTAACTAGCTAACTTCTGAAGGCTACAAAAGCCCAAAGAGGAAGAGCATTAAATAAACAAAAAATGCATTTTTTCACCGCGTAATATTTATCTAAAGTGTCAACGTTTCCTGGTGTAAAGTAAAAGCTCATTTAATCGATTCTTCTCACCAGTTTATCTTACTTTTATTCCTATCTCAGCATTCCTGCCGTCCTCATGCTCTCAGGGGCAGCAGTGCACAACTGCCTCCATATTAACACGCCTACACAGTTGTTATGAAGATTGTGATTGGTCCACTCGAGTGTTTGTCAATGTTCTAACGGATGCGGTACCTCGTACACATTGTTATGGGGATTATGATTGGTCTACTCGAGTGTCCGTCAACGTTATAAAGCATGCTTACTTCCGATACCGCCTACACATTGTTTAATCGATGTTGATTGGTGCTTTCATCTCAGGGTCAGGATTACAGGAAGTGTTCAGGGATTATGTGTGCTAGCAAGACGACTTATCCCAATTTAAATAGGTTTTAAAGATTTTAACAATTTTGCGAAGGATCCTTAAAGAAACCTTAAGGAATAATGATTGCAAAAGTGGATAAAAATGTAAGTGAGTATTTAAAATTCAGTAACCTTTGGTCCTGGTTGGACTGAAACTGGGACACATTGAGCTGCTCACATAAAATATCTCATGTCTTTCAGGGGACAGTAAGTGTAAAAGTGACATTGAAGACCAGTGTATTTTCTATTTACATACATATATATGTAAGTAAGTGGTGGAACTGTTCTGTCAAATCACAGTGGAGCATCCAAGGAGAACTTTAGTTCAACCACTAGTTTTCTATGACATCACAACATGCACAACAGGTGAATATTATGAGATAACAATAAGCTTTCCATCCTTGTCACGATGTCACAGTGTGTCACATGATGTAGGATGTAGGATAAAGTTTCTCGAAGTGGACGATGATTGGTGGATCTCGCCGCCCCACGAGAAGACAGCCAGAGGTGATGGGATCAGGTCCAGCAACCTCTGATGAGGTGTACTCAGGAAATCCTGAACCAAGAATTCTATCTTGGTGAGTCGTTTATCCAGAGGTAATTTCTAGAAATTTCTAGAGATAATTCTAGCCCATTTGGTGGGCTGTCATGTTTCAAGTCTCTCCACACAGAAAATGAGTTATCTCTCTCTCTCTCTCTCTCGCTCTCTCTCTCATCTGGATTTTCTCAAACCATCGTCAGCAGTTCCCGTGTCACTCGCTGCACAGAACGTTAATACTGCACTTACATATCTCTCATCCACGTGCACTGGGTGACATTCTTTCCATTATTATTATTATCACAGGCATAAAAATCTCTTATTAGAATTAACTTTTGTTCATTATAATGTTCTTGCTGGTGTATATTTCTTTCCAGTATAAGCAAATTCCTCTGATTCTCATTAGAAACATTACAAATTATAGAAAGTGTTGATAATAATTATAGTAATTTTTTAGCATTAGAAGTGACAGTGATTTAACAGTACTGATCATTTAAAGTTATACAAAACACATTCAATATAAACTACACGGGAACAACGTGATCTGATTGGTTCACCATCTCGGGATAATCGTCATTATCCGCATCACAAACTCAGGATAATGTTTACATCAAAACGGCAGAAAAAACTCACAGCTGTTCAAAGTCACTGATTCTTAAATCATAAAAATTCAAGAAATTATCGTCCTAATAATCTGAAGAAAGCCCTTCACGATAAAAAATACTTTACTTAACCTTGGATAAGTTTCAAAAGGTGCCTTAATGGAGTATACAGTAGAGTGCAGTGAAGATTCTACTCCACCACTTTTATCTAAAAGGGCTCCGAATAAAAAGAAGTAAAAAAATACTTCTCTATAATTTTTGGTGAAAATGTATTGAATGCTATTGTAGGCAACAAGAACCAAAAAAATCATTCCAAGTTTTTTTTAGGTAAAAGTACGAATAATAAACAAAAATACTGAAAATACAGATTTTTCAGAAAAATGTAAAAATGTAATTTTTTTATTTTTGCACAGCATGAATGAACTTCAGAACATGGACTGGTTTATCGAGTGGGAGAAATTAAAAATATGTGAACACGATGCCTGAAAAGTTAAATGCTGTAATCACAGTAAAGGGTGTTCACAGTAAATATTGACTTTTTTTCTCAAGAAAGAGACTGTTATTGTTGTTATTACTATATATTGTTGTTTGTTTATTTATTCTCATTAATATGATCCAATATTACATGAAATAAATACTTGAATAGGACTTGGTTTCTGATTCAATGTAGAATCATCACTGCATCACTGCTGTATGTGTTTACTGTAATAACTGTGTTAATGAAATATATACTGTATATGTATATGTATATGTATATGTATATGTATATATGTATATGTATATGTATATGTATATGTATATATAGCTTGGTTCACCCCCAGCTCGGTGGATACCACAGGCTTACAGGCCCAGTGCTCTCACTCAGGGACTATTCAGTGATTATTCCCCTTCAGTAACTGATTGTTATTTATGTTACATATTTTTGCAGGAAGCAGTTTGTATCTTTAAACATTAAATGAACAGTACTGTGTAAAATGTGTTCAGAGTTATTATATATATTTATATTCAGATCATTATTAAAGGATATAATGACTGAATTGTTCTTGATTAGTGGAGTTTTATTTATCTCTCTGTATCCATACCAATGAAAGTACCAGATTTATTACTGACAGTGACTGAAATATTAACTGATTAAAAACAAAACTTCTGTCGCTAGTTAAAAAACGCATGTGAATTTCATCCTGATCACTGAAACAGTGGATGTGTAAATAAATATGTTCTGATAAGGAGGAAGGCCCAGCGGATCCTCTCTGATCCCAGCCACACACTCTTCACACTCCTGCCGTCACTACAGGAGCATCCGGACTCGCACCGGCAGATTCAGGGACGGTTTCTACCCACAAGTCTTCAGGCTACTGAACTTCTGGACAATCTGCACACAATGTTTTTCACTCTCACTCGTACACACTGTACATGCACACACCACTACCTCTGCATTTCTATTTAATATTCCGTATTAATCCCACTGTATATATGTTCTACTTTTAGTTCACATTTTTATTTATTTTATTTGTGTAGTTTTTATTTTTTACTTTTTATTTTATCTGTACGCTTCTTTATGTGCAGTGTTGAGGGAGCTCTCAGTATTGCACATAAAGCACTCCATCTTCTACAAATATTTTAATTATTATGTAAAGTTTTTTTGTATCTCATCGAATTTTTTACAAACTTGCACTCAATATATGTAAACAAACAAGCAAACAAACAAATAAATACATATAGCATTAAATGCCACGGTTTTAACACACAGCTCCACTTTTTTAAAAGAGTAACAAGAAAAATCTCCTTCACATTTTTATTGCTATTCTTTAAGATAAAGATCGGAGCTACTCTGAAATTTCTGCCCTTCACTCGGAATACCGTAAATCCTACATTTGTAGAGTTCTGCCCAAACATTTACAGGAAAGATGATAGAGCTGGAAGTGGAAAATGTGTGTGTGTGTGTGTGTGTATGAGAGAGAGAGAGAGAGAAAGAGAATGTGAGTGAGAGAGGAAAAAAGAGAGAGAGAGAGGGAGTAAGAGAGAGAGAGAGAGAGAGAGAAAGAGAGTGAGAGACGAAAAAAGCAAGAGAGAGAGAGAAAGAGGAGAGAGAGAGAAAGAGAAAAAAAGAGAGAGAGAAAGAGAGTGTGAGTGAGACAGGAAAAGAGAGAGAGAGAGAGAGAAAAAGGAAGAGAGTGAGAGAGAGGGGGGGAGAGAGGAAGAGAGTGAGAGAGAGAGAGAGAGGGGGAGAGAGAGGAAGAGAGAGAGAGAGAGAGAGAGAGAGACAGA
>JAOUQZ010000008.1:22708033-22735185 GCA_028564935.1 Neosilurus hyrtlii | reverse complement strand
GACCACACCTTCACAGCGGTCATAGGAAGACCATGGCAGACCAGGGACCCGGGCCATTAGCGGGAACCTCGGAGCACAACCCCAAGCCACCTCGCACCAAAGACAACCCCAGGCCTACCCAGATGGCGGCAGCGGAAAGCCCCAGCCAGAGCCCCCCCGCGGCTAGCCACATTTGAATAAGGTTCAGAAAGTCTGTGAAAGGTGACAGCATGGAAGCTAGATGGTGATAAACAGTTTTGAGAACCGTCATGAAATTTTCAAACAATTGAAAAATCTTGTGGTTTATGGTGGTCTGTGCTGGTTGACAGCAAACCCCATCACAGTATCAAGATGGTGCTGAACTGCCGTCAAAACCGCCGTCGTGTGAGGCCTGTTGAACCACCCACAGAGAACATACATAAATAAGTGCCGGTAAGAACACATAGATGAAACTCATCAACACATTACCAGCTGGATATGCCTGAATCCTTCTCTGCCTGCAGAGAGCGCTTGATCAAGCCCTTTCTGTCAGTTTGTAAAGGAGAAAATCAGAGTAATATTTTGCAGAGATTATTTAATTGTAAATAAAATGACTCATATGATTTTCATTCCTCCATAAATGATAGACCCAAAGCACTGAAGAGTTATACAATTGACAGTACTGTTGCTTTTGATGAGAGTTGCAGCAGCAGGGGGTTATGATGCATCCTAATCTTGGTCATTTTATTGTCGTGGTACTGAGAAACCCCAAAGTGCTGATAGCACAGAAAAAACCTTTTTAAATCTACTTTTAATGATTATTACTTAGATTATGTAAACTGATCAGCCATTAAAATAAACCACAAAGCTGGGACTACCCTCAGAGCTGCTTTTATAGAAAGAATTATTTATTCTGACCAATCAGATTTGAGAATTCTGCAGCACCGTGGTATAAACATATAATATTCTCTCTGTGGAAAATTAGAGAATTAAATACATCACGTTGTACACTTTATATTCATTCTGGCTTACCCTGACCCTGATGGAAAAACGGTATAGATAATGGATGGATGAATTTATTGTGCATTAAAATAAATAAATAATATGTTACAAGAGCACTTGGCATCATAGATCATTAAAAGTCAGTATTGTAGCCAAAAATATTTTGAGATCCATGATAATAACATGTATTGAACTTTACTGATCCCTCACTGTTAGTTCCCATGATAGAAGTAAAAGCTCACCCATATCGCAAATCCCAGTTTAAGTCTTAAGTTACAGTAAACAGTCATTTACAGTAAAGTAGGTATTTCAGGTAACTTTTATAAAAATTCACTGGAGTGTTTTTTATGGATTAACTGTGTTAGTGTAGGATAATCATGATTAGTATATACTACACAGAAATGGCACGGTCTATTTGATCCAGAATCTGGGGATTCAAAAAAAATTCCAAGTGGATAATGCTTGAAAAGCAGAGACACTCATGGTTAGTCATGGACATTCAGCCACTCGGCGGGGTTATCATTTTAATGCTTTAAAGGTGCCAAAATAAATCGTAGATGTCTCATTTTAGTTTGATTTCCTTATGTTTCCATGTAGTACATATTAAACTCAGCACTAATGTTGCACCAGTGGAGTGCATGGAGCTCACTTGATTCGCCTCTGTCATGGTTAAATTATGTAAAAAATATAATATATATTATAAAAGTCCAATTTTATTTAGCTTTCTTTTATGTTTCCATTTAGTATGTAATAGAAACCCAGCAGTTTTAATTAGTTATGTTATATTCTTTTTATTGCACTAGAATATGTAGCCTGGGCAGCACAGTGGTGTAGTGGTTATGATGGTCTACTGAGCTGTTTAGGGTGTATCCCACCTTTGCTCAGTGTCGTTTCTATATTTATATTTTTCAAACCTAATTATTATGGAATAAACTATTATAGGACATTAGTGATTTTAATGATACCATCCTGGAGTTTATTAATTGTATTATTTTTATAGCAGCGCTAACAATTTTATAGTTATTGAAGAACAATGTTTTTGAATTTTTTAATTATTTATACTTATGTTTAATAATGTGGAAAATTCCTGTTAGGCTGGGGTTTTTACACCTGGAAATTAGCACCGGATCAAATTTACATTTTTTTTTTGAAAAATCATGCTCAAAACCTCAGAAAACGCCTCAGACGTTGCAAAACTACAGAACGCAATTCCGTGTTAGATGCTGTGATTGTGAGGTCGGTTTCGTTCGGTTTGAAATAGTACTATTCTAAAGATTTTTGGAACTGCAAGGCGGCTGTTCTATAGACAGTTGTTCAGAGTTTAATACGTTAAATGTACAGTGTACACGTGAAAGTGAAACTGGTCATCTAGGGTGTACTATTGGGATTCGACAGTCACCTCATTTCTCTCTCTCTAAAAAAAAAAAAGTGACGCATTTAGGTTTTTAAAAGGTTCTGATGAGAAACCAGGATTTTTTTTATCCGGCTTTATCGCTAATTTTATAGCAGATAATGCTTGTTCATTTACCACCAGTTTCTCTTGAAGATTTGAAACAAAACAAAAAAATGCAGTTTATTACTGAGACACTTAAAAACACAAATTGCTCCAGCATAGTGATTTCATAAGGAGTGAAAAGTGATTGCCACAAAATACATCAATTTTATTCATACAGATATACACTGGTATTCATGTCAAAGATTTCCACTTAATGAAATTTTTCTTTTTTGACCCTTTTCGTTTTTACCAAGTAGATCATTTTTGTTGTGTTTACAAAAGGGAGGGCAGAATAACCACAATAACTGTGAAGCTATGACAGTCATACCATAGTAACCACTGACTAACCACAGTTTATAAAGAGTGGGCTCCTTTTGTGCTAAGAAAACAATGGATCATTGTAGTCAGTAGATTTCAGTAATATGTTTGTGACAGAGATACATTCTTGTGAGATTATAATGTAAAATGTTAGATTGAGAAAAAGCGAAAGTGTTTACTGAGAGTGTTACTTATAAATTCTACTGTGTAGTCTAAAGCTATTCAGAGTTACTAATGTGTACTGTCTGGGGCTATTTTTGCTCTCGCATGGAGTAACTGATGGTGAGGTTTTAGCAGACCAGCCGATGTGGGAAAGAGCATGTGCACTAATAGGAAGGCCAAAAGGGAGGGACAAAGTCTGGCGTCTCTTGGCTAACCGGACACTAGACTGGAGTGCGTGTACAGGATGGAATAACAGTCCTGTGACTCCGTTGGTTTATAGTTTAACAATGCTTATCAGAGACACTGGGGTCCTCTATTGGGTGTTTCTTTTCTTTCTTTTTTGTATTGGTTTATAGTGATCCAGATTTAGTATTACAGCTGACGTAGGAAAAAAATGTGTCCTGATGGAAAGGCTGACTGGCAAGGAAAAAGTGTGGTACAGGAAAGATTAACTGTCCTGTGACGGAGTTTATAGTTTAACGGTAGCTTTCGGTGAATGAATAATAATTAACTCGAAAATTCCTGCAAAATTTTGAATGTTTGCCTGCAGTTTGGTGCGTGTCCATCAGGTGTATGCGTGGCTGTGTCTGTGTAATTTCATACACAGCTTCTGCATGTAATTAAACTGAAACAAACACCTGTGAACACATTCCCCAAACAACCACATGGAGTTTGGGCACTATACGTGCTATATGGTGAATGTCAAGCTAGCTATATAGTTTGTTAGCTAGCTTGAAATGAACAAAACTGCAGAAGGACATTAGCTTTTGTTAGCTAGCATGACATGTGCCAAGTTACAGACACGGCCTTGGTGCATACAACGGAGCTGTGTCAGTGTTCAGTAGTATGTGGAGGACTATAGGTGTTTTACTTTTGGCATTTAGGAAATTATGAGAGGTACTGGAATCTGTGTAGATGTTACACAGGTTTTTTTCACCACGCTTTTCCATGGAACATTTTTCAAAATTTTTTTTAACTTTCATTAATATCGCGAATTGTTTCAGCGAGCCGAAAACGAAAACAACCAAAAAAAGTTGCACTATTTCGCAGCCATCGAGTTAAACTCGAGAGTCAGCAAAGGGTGTACTCACATGTAAGCGATATGGCTGCGAAATAGTGCAACTTTTTTTTGGTTGTCTTCGTATTTGGCTCACTGAAAAAATTTGCTGTCTCATCGAAAACCTTCGATATAGATTATCATAGAGGATCCGCAACCTTGCACTAGCTGTGTATCATGTATTGTATTGAACCTGCCTTTAATATGGAAATAAAACAAATCCAAGTTTTTTCTTAATGACTTTTTACACTTTTTTTCTCTGTATATTATATATGCACCATCCATTTGATCGTCTCGAGTCCAGTGGGTCCGGTTGAATTAGATTCAGCTTTGGCTTATGGGACAGCCACTATTTCAGCCTGCACTATTTTGTATTATATTACTGTTTGAAGCTGAAGTGTGGGCATGTGTGAGATAATGCGGTGTGGAAAAACCTGCGCCTTCCTCTACGATGCGTTCATGCCATGTCAGATCGGAGCATAATTACATGTTAGAGGTTTTTATTAATTATACCTGGAGATTTATTATTTATTTTGGATGCGCAGAACAGACTAGATCAGCTTTCAGACTTGCATTGATAAGGGAAAATCCTGTATTATATCAGAGGAGAGATTATGTGGGACCTACTTATTCCAGGAAAAGTAAATAAAAAAATACAGCAATAGATTACTGCATAGCCTAGTTATATTTTCCACATGTCCTCAAAAGAAAGTGTAAATAGAGGCACGCAGGACCCCCACCAGCTGCCTCTTTATAAAAGGGGTGAATTCACCTGATCTGTGTGTAATTTCGTGGGTTTTTCTTTGTAAAGAAAAAAGGGGCGAATTCGCGTGACGTGTTGTAATTCCATGGGTTTTTCTTTGTAAAAAGGGACGAATTTGCCACTCTGAATTCACACCAAATTTGTGCAGGTACAAAACTTCTTCCAAGGCCGTGAAAACAGACAGATTACCTCAGATTCGACCGACTACCTTCGAGAATATATCCAATTACCCTCAAACTAAAATTTGCTTGTACATTTGGTCTTGATTGCTTACATGTGAGCTACGCTGAAGAAAGGCGTCAGCCTACCTGCGGCCCTAATAAAGGATGAAGTGGTTCAGAAAATGAAATGATACAGGCATACATGATAAAGCATATTTTTTAAAAAAAGAAAAAATTATAAATTATTCCTCTTATTTCTGCAGAAAATCTAGATATTTTTAACTAAATTTTACATAGATACTTTGTGTAGTTTACAAACTACAATTACTTATCTGAACATTTTTGTTGTTCACTAGCCTGGAACCAGTTTATTCCAGTGCAGTGCAGTTTTTTTTTTTTTTTACATGCCCATATAAGTAATGTAGGCGGGGTTCTGGCCAGGCGTTGACGTCAAAGGAAAGAAAACTTCCGCCTTCGTGAAGCGCGTGGAAAGAGCGACCTTATAAGAGCACAGCTGAGCGGTCTTCCTCTTAATTCGATTTTTTTTTTTAAAAGATTTACAGATTTCAGTAGTTTAGAAGAAATTGAGCGACATATCTTTATTTTTGTTTTTGCTTCTAACTTTAGGGTGAACATCTGAAGCCGAATTTAGTCAGAATTATTAAATTATTCTTATTCAGTTTAATTTTGAAATAGTAGCGCGCGCACCTACCGTTAGGCAGGCGCGCGGTCTGTGTGGGGGAGAAAAGAAAAAAGAAGAGACGAGAACCTCGCTATCACTAATCTTTTACCGTGGTAAGACATCCATTTTTGTCTCATATGATACCCTGTTTAATCTGTTTGTCATGGAATTGTAATTAGATTTAATTTCCTGACAGGAATTTTGAGTACTGGTCGCGCGCGCGCTAGGCTAATCGAGAATAGCTAACCGCGCCTATATGTGTATCTATAGGAAGCTCAATCGTTTCACTATTCATGTACGTGACTTTAAAATGGCCATATTAACATTTTAAGTAAATAATGTTGTAATATGTTGTGACGATGTGTTTCCGAGGTCCGTCTCTGCTGGACATTGTTTCCTTTTAGCGGGAGTCAATGTCACACGTGTAGAAGTGAATATGCCGGTGTACCGGTCTTGCTAAATAACACCGAAAAACGTCTTTAAATCGTTTATCATTCACGTTTTAACAGTCACCAGTTCGCTTTCTTATGGTATGATATTGTTTATCTGCAATTTATGTGAAAAAAGTGAGGCGTTATCAAGCAATCTGCAAATGTGATCTTGGCAATTCATTGTCTGAATAAGTGGATGCGAACGAGTCGGCACTTTGAGTCGAGTCTTATTGGTGAATATGGAAAAACTTCCAATGTCCAACAAGTCGTTCTTAAAACCTTCGATAAAACGTAGTGATGCCTTATTTTGCTCAAAATCAGTGACGTGTAATAATTGATGAGGCCGCTGAAGAAAGCACGGCATCTTTGATTAAAGAGTCGACTCTTTCTGGCAAGAGGAGTCAAATGATCTGACTCACCGAAAGGGGCAAGGATTCCCATCACTAATTCATTGTGCGTTTTTAAAATAACGAGATGAACACGGCACACAACGATGTCCATATTATCGTAATTTGATTAGAAGTTACATTAAAGTGGTTTAGAGTCGAGACGAAAGGAAACAAGAAGTTTAAAAAGCCAAAACTGGCCGTTGAACAAAGAGTGATGTTAGCATTGATCCGGGGTCTCGTGCTCCGTAAATTAGCTTTGGTTAGCTTCTTAGTACGCGGCTAATCTGGATTATCGGACGCCGGCACTCTGTTATATATGATGTTAGTTGTTTTCGTTATCTACACATGTGTCAGAAAAACTTTAGGTTAGATCATATTTTTAAAAGTCTAAAATTCGAATAAGAAAAAGGGTTGGTGACGTCAGTGTCATTAGCCGACATGCTTGCATTAAAAGGAGGAACATGATGGCACTTAACCAACATTGAACTGCGGCGTTTTATCATTGAGGATTAAGTATAGCAGTGAGACCACCTTCACCCTTGTAATGTAGTGATAAATGACTTTACTTTGTTAACTGTTGTGATGGAATTTTAAGGAATATAATTTCTTTGCAAGTGTATGATTGGCTCTTGGGAATATTTGGAGGGGGGGTGTCTTATTTCAGTGCTGAACTGCATAAATATATAAATAAAACAGTTCTCTTAAAACTAGACAAGCTACTGTGGCAGTCTGCATGACATCTTTTAACTGAAAAGACTTTCATCTACGCTGCTATCAAAATGATCGTCACCATGGAGTGTGTGGAATGCTGCCTCAGCTATGCAGCAATAAAAAAAACGCAGAATATTCGCGTTGAAACATGCTGCCGGTAGCATGTACAGGTTACCTGTGTGGGTTAAGTTACTGCTGGAGCCTGTTTTGATTAAATTTCTTCCCGTTTTATGAACAGCTGAGTTATTAGTGTCATGAATCAGGGTAAAGTTATCAGAGTTCATAGACCAGGCACAGGTTGATTTATTTTTTATTTGCTTTATAAAGGATCCTTGACAGCATTTCCTCTTATGCTGCTGTTTGCTATTGATTCTAGTTTATAGATTAACTATGTAGGTTTGTAGCTGGACTGTTGAGTGTCTGTCATCTTTGTCAGGCTTTTAGCAGAATGTTTTTGACATCATAAGTGTGTTAATTAAAACCGGAGCTATTAGGTATGGGTGTTCTGATGAGATGTGTATTGCTGTAAATTGCGATCGTCAAGTGTTGACAAGGTTTATATATTTATTTTTTGTCAGTTTTATAATCCTTATTTTCAGTGTTACAGCTGCTGTTTTTCCCCTTAGATTCCACTGACTTGATTGTTACCATGTTGCCTTATTAGTTTTCCAGCTGATATACACTACAGGAAAACATATAAGGTTGTTAATCATTAGCATATGTAAACATAAATGTCGCTTGGTGAGACGTTCATATGTTGTGAAAAAACCTCTTCTGTCCTGGCATATGGCGAAACTGTCAGTCTGACCACCGCCTACACGGATGTTACCTGTGTGTCCTGAGCCAAACCAAAGACTTTACTTTGGGTCGGCTGTGGTCATGACGCATGTCTGCCGTGTGTCTAAGTCTTTGCTTAGACTGCATGCCGTCTGTTATGGCTGGATTCAGACGAAAGCCGGTTTTAAAATGACCGGCATAAACTAGCGGTTCAGGTCTGAGTCAGGATTGAAATGTTTTATTGTTGAGCGGAGGAGGATGTAGGCGTTAAATGGCCATCACAGTTAACTCTGTGTATCCTTAGTCCATGTAATCCTGTCACATTCTTTTCTGTTCACTTGTTTGCTAAAAGTTATTTCTAGCGTTCAGAATTATTTGCTAAGCTCAGGGATACGCCAAGTGAAATCGGACCTGCCATTTGCTTTTCTGACCAGCCGCTGAGTGAGGCTTTGAATTCTTGACCTTTTCCATCAGTTCATTGGGCGAAACGAAATTCAGCACATCCTAAAATAGGCAGGTGACACCTACCAAATTGGTTTGATGAATCGTTTTATCTTTTTTAAATTATTTTTATTTCTTTTTTTAAAACAAGTTGACGTTGAAATTATTCACTTTGAACGCTGTAACAAATCCCAAATTTGTTGACTAGCCAATGATGGGCGCATTGTTTTTGTGAAACACAAGTCAGCGTGTCTGCTGTGATGTCACAATTTTTTTTTTCATTATTCATATTATAGGGGAAATATCCTCTTGCACAAATTCATGTTTTTCGATTCATTTGGCTAAGGGTTATGATCTGAATCTGACCTGTAAAGGGTGTATTTATCTGCAAAATCCAAACACCAATCCCAAAAAAAAGACTGTATCTAAGCAGCAGCAGCTCCCTCCCAAAGGGGCACTCCGGAGGTCGTGATAACTTATGTAAAGCTGCTACAGCACTGCAGTACTGTACACCTGAAAACTGAAAAATGGGCGTTCAGGAATGTTACCATGGTGAAGTGTATGTTTGTTTTTACAGAGCTCTGGCATTGTGGTGTTTAATAACAGTCACCTGGTTGAAATTGCATTGTCACGCTTGTCCTTTGTGTGTGAGGAGGAAGTAGTATACAGTATATTAAAACTGATGTTTTAATCAATTACTCTGTCTCGCGTTTTTTGTGTAGCGTTTGAGTACGATCCTGATTATTAACAGAGGAAGACGTGAATTCAAGTTCATTAATTCAGGATGTGCTGCGTACATGTCACATGTTTTTACAGCACACATGACTCTGATGCATCAATTACACTGTAATGTATTATTAAGCTTTAATCATGGCATGCATTTCTGTAAACTGTTATGCAACATGGGGAAACCTTCCCTGTTTTAATTTTTTTTCTTTCTCCCTCTCATTTCTTTCCTTTTCAGGAATGAGCTTCCATTCATCCATCCTGTCTGTTGCACAATGGATGTCCGTTCCGTCTGCCTAATCGTCCAAACTAAAACGCATTGTAGCAGCACTAGTATATTTAGAGGATAGCAATAGCCCCCTCACTCCACCCTCTCCCTCAGCATTATACACCAGTTTCCAACTTGCAGCAGAGCAGATTCTCTGGCTACTGTCAGGATTCGCTCTAAATTGCTGTTTTAAATTGCAGAGGGTGAAGGTAGGTAGGTTTGGGGAATTTCGGAAAAAACAACCTTTAGAAACACTAGTACCTCAGTTATTTAAACTATCCTAGTGAGCTGCTAGAATTAAGGGCTTATTTTATTTGCAGTTATTTTTTTAAAATCCTGTAAGATTGTGACACTATTTAAAACTTGAAAGAATTAAAAAAAAAGTTATTGCACAAAATGGCGTTGACAACAACATTAGCTGCGGTAACACTGATGAGTACCGTCATGCAAGTCACCCAGGGCCCGATGACCGATTACCTGTGGCTACTGATCGTTGGCTTCATCATAGCCTTCATCTTAGCCTTTTCCGTGGGCGCTAACGACGTCGCCAATTCGTTCGGCACTGCTGTAGGCTCTGGCGTAGTCACCCTGAAAGTCGCATGCATCCTCGCTACTGTGTTCGAGACGCTGGGATCCGTGCTGCTGGGAGCCAAAGTCAGTGAGACCATACGGAAAGGGATCATTGATGTCAACATGTACAGCGGCTCTGAACATGTTCTCATGGCTGGCTCAGTCAGTGCTATGGTTGGTAAGTGGCCCACCTGGTTAAGGTTCTTATCATCTTAGGGGGGCAAAATTCTTATTTTAAATATAATATTCATTATTAACGCGTTTTAATGCTATGGAATTTTTTTTTCTAAATCTCCAGGCTCTGCTGTATGGCAATTGCTGGCTTCTTTTCTCAAACTGCCTATTTCTGGTACACATTGCATTGTGGGAGCTACTATCGGCTTTTCACTGGTGGCGAAAGGCCAACAGGGAGTCCAATGGCTTGAGCTTCTGCGGATCGGTGAGTCTGTCTAAATCAGAATACCAGGTCTTTACCTGAAAGCACTTCAATTATCCATAGTTTGCAAGGTGGATAGTCTATGACTGATAAATTCCATGATCAGGAGGCCATGGGAGTTCATTGGCTGAGCTGAATGATGGCATATACTTATTTCATTGTCACTTGCAGCGATAAGCAACCAATTACAGGCATCTGTAAGCTCATTTTACAAAGGGACAGGTAGCGATTTTCCCTCAGAGCGTCTTAGGCTGCACGTATTCAGCACGTTGTAGAGATGCAGGTGGCAGCATCACATGTCACAGAGGGGGCACGTGTATGCTTACACCTCTCGCTGGTTGGTGGTCGTATGTGATGGATAGGCAATACAAAACTGGTGGTGATTGAATTTGAATAAATTAGGGGGTGTTGTATGCTGGTCACATGACCAAAATACCAAACTCTAACTACCTTTATAAGAGTTGAGGTACCTAACTGAATTAAACCCAGAGCACTACATATTGGAATGTTGCGAGAATTTTTGCAGCCTTGGTGTGGCCCATGAGAGGGTAAAATCAAATGTTCCTTGAACTCAATTTTGAACAAAATGCGACCTGCTAGGATTTTCCAGACCAGGGAAAAAGTAGTGCTCTGTCCTATATTCATGTTCTGTGTTTTATTTATTTATCCCCCCCCCTCCCTACAGTTGCGTCTTGGTTCCTCTCCCCACTCCTGTCCGGCTTCATGTCTGCTGTTCTCTTCTACTTCGTCCGCATGTTTATATTACAGAAGGTAAGGACAGGAAACCTCTCCCTGCTTGTTCTCCATGAGTCATGTTGAAGGTCGAATTATTGTAATGGCCGAGCGCCACATCGAAAACGTTCTAACCCAGGGAGACTGAAAGAGAATGTCTATCTTGTATAGATTATACTGCCTCTCTCTGTGATTTGAGATAATAGCACTCTGTATGAATGGTATTCAATAGCTAACCCCCCCCCCCCCCCCCCCCCCCCCCATTGTTTTTCGTGTTTGTAGAAAGATCCGGTTCCCAATGGACTTAAGGCATTGCCTGTCTTCTACGCTGTCACCATGGGAATCAACCTGTTCTCTATCATGTTTACAGGTGCACCGAGTGAGTATCTTTCTTGTCCATCTTTCTCTCGATTTCTCTTTCTTTCTTATTTTACAAGTTAGTCACTTCATGAAACCTGAGGCCTTACAGACTCTGACGCAACACTGTTGCTTACGCGGTTAAGATTACTAAACCAGGGGAGCTCGATGGACATGAACCTACAGTGTTTCTCTGTCTTTTTTTTATTTTTTATTTTATTTTATTTTTTTTAAAACTATTCTTGACCTCTGTGTCTTATTAAATTAGTATTTTTTTTTTTTTTTTTTTTTTTTGCTCCTTTTTGTTTTCTACCTGCAGGTATCAACATTGCAAGAGGTCAGCTGGCCTGGGCCATATATGAAGGCTACAGGCCAGAGTATGACAAGATACACAGATAGGAGTGTGTATCGTGTGCACACCCTTATTAGGCACAGGAAGGTGCATCATGTGCACATACACCACCAGGCCCACCCACATACACTGCTTTCATCTAATCCGTTTCCACAAGGGTTTTTATATTACATGGGAATTAATATTAAGGTATTTATTTTTATAAATTTTCAAAGACTTTTTGCTTAATATCTTAAAAAAAAAAGTCTGACAGTTGAGAATCTAATACATTTGATGTGATGCAGTTTAAAAATGGGAAGACTAATTCCTTTAATTCATACCCGGTTAGATTTTTGCTAATGTACACATTTGTTACTGGTCAGAGTCTGAGATGTGTCCTCTGAACTTCCATCACATTTAGTCACACAGAGCCATGAGAAGATTTTAAAAGTAGGCATGAATAAATAAAACATTTTCTTTTTCTCTCTCACACATACACACACAGATGCGTGTGTATACATACACACAGGTCTCCTGCTCAGGTCTCGATCTATGTAATTTCCCATAATGGAATCCAGATTAATGTAAGGATTAACTCCTGAGCTTTGGCAACACTTTGCTGACTTCATGTCATCTAGCTCTGGATTAACTTCGGAAGCAGTAGACCGTTCCTAATGATATAATGTCCACTAGGCTCACTTGACTTGTTCAGCTATGTTCTCAACCATCATTCCTCTCACAGTCGCAGGACTGGAACACCCCCCACCCCTGATTAAACCCTTCTACTAAACGTCTGCTGCTCCGTAGAATTCGCCTGGATTCATGGTTTAGTACATTTTTACTAAATTTTGCATCAGCGCTTTAGATTGATTAGCGTTAAGCCTGAATTTTATGGGATTTGTGATCTCTTAAATGAAGAACATGCAACTAATTCCTTCAAGCATTAATCTGCCATGACCTTACCACTCTATAGCCTTTTCCTTGACTATAAACATGAATATAATGATGCACACGCCAATTATTATCTGAAGCAATACAAAATGTGTCTCACCGCTTGCTAAGACTCAAAGGACGGCCATCATTTTCATCACCCAAATGCATTGTGATGAGGCCCTGCAGGGCCAGGAGTGAGGAATGTTTTTGAAGCTTAATGCAAATGACATGGTTGCGCAATAAGATCAGGAACGTCGCAGCCGAGTGAGGCGTGCCACATGCTGCGACTCATTGTTTCAGTGCTCTTGGTGAGCTTGAAGCGGTCGTCTAGTTAGAGCCTATAAAAAGTCCAGTGGTAATGAGGAAGTGCTTCCTCATTGTGGTCTCATTTCTCGACATGTCACACCCAGTCCTGGCTCTGATTTTGAAAACTCATTTACTCTTCTAAAGCCCCCCACTGGGATTGGCGCTGCTGCTGTTGGTAAATTGGTGGGAATCCTAACAAGATTAACCCCCGCTCACGCTTGCAAAACCCAGATTCACCAGCACTAGTTTGGCCTGGAAAATATTCTCCCCCATGTGCATTATCCTTTCATTTTTCATGCAGAGCTATAAAAATACATTTTGGGTAGCCTGAATAGAGTCTGGACGATCTTCTTATGACTGGTGGCCTGACTCGCTACGGAACCTCTTTCCATGCTCTCATTTGAATGGCATTAAGCAGAGTCCTCTCAGGTTTTCCTTTGCCATTGGCACTACTGGATTTTTCCCATTTGATTTGATTGGATTTCTTCCTACACAAACATGGGACTGTAAACTGAACAGAGTGCACTGACCTCATGTTCTGTTAGGATGGTTAGTTTAGTGTCACTTTAGACCGTATCTCGTGACCATGCTCTGGAAGACTGGCAAAGTGATTATTAAAACATACAAGATATAGAATTATGTAATGTTTAACAAAAAATTACAAAAGAGAACAGCATTGCTTTTGATAGTATGATGTATAATTGACTGATTAATGTCCCATGTCCTCGCCATAATGTAGCTAACTCTACATGATATTGAATTGCACTGTTTATTTGTTAAACAACTGAGCTAGCTATCGTTGTCAATATATCTTACAAAGTATTATGCATTGCACAGCATTCTGGGTAATGCACACACCTCTGTCCTTTTGTCATGAAGAAGGAACACCTTATTAATTACTAACTGCTCAGCTTCCACTTGACTCCTGTATCCAGTCTGTGCCATATGAGTAATCGCAATAAAATGCAAATAGAGAGACCATATGAAACAGTTCTTTAAATTTATAGAGTATTTGTTTGAGAGATGGGTTCCTGCTGAACATAAGAATTTCAAGAATGAACTACCACTGGGTAGTAGGAGTTACTGGGTTTGATTTTCAGGCTCTGGTGTATCTCTATAATGCCCTTTCTGTAGTAGGGTCGGCGATAATAACGTACATCTTATGATAGTTTTCCAATGGGACGAGATTGTTAGTACAGGATTTAACATTACATACCAGTACAGTCAGTATTAAGCTTTTTATTACAATATTTCAGATGTGTGTTGATGAAATATCCTCACATTCTTCAGTGCCAGTTGCATAAATGGTACAAGTTTTATTGTTTAGAAACTGGAATGCTTCTGAATATTTGGAGCCACATGAATCACTCTTACAGGTTCTGATGTTTGACGAGTAAAGCATGTTCCTTTTAAGCAGTTCGAGGTAAAATGTTACAAAAATGCTGTCTTGCCTGCCATAAGTAAAGTACACAATCGTCAGTCACGTACTGCACCAGAAATGCCTGGGTTATGACAGGTTTGTTTAAACAAAAAACAAAAGCTCCTTTTAGTTTGGGTTGATGATTTTTTTTAATTGCTATTTTTTTCTTCTAAATGAATAAGGAACCGTGGGATGATCAGATAAAACGCTTTGCTTGATAAGATCTACGATTGTTTATTGTTGCTCAATAGTAACTCATTGAAAAATGCCACTGTGTAACAAACTTCTCGATAAGGATTTCTTACCTTATCTTTTTTTTTTATCGTGCACACTGTTTAATCATAAATGTGTCTCATGTAGTGCCAAAGCACAACAAACACATTATAGATGATCCATTCCCACAAAACTAAAACGACTAGCTCTTTCCCTCAGACTGAATCCTAAATAGTCATCAGACAGTGGTGGCAATAAAGTATGGCACTCCAGCTTCTCTGGAGAACAGCTCTTGTTATTGTGTAATTGAAGTCGTGGTTTAGCGGGGGTTTAAAGTCTGTGAAAGTAGTATTTAAGTTGGGCTGCACCTATTTTCTCTACGTTTATCCCAAAGCGTGGTGGTTGTGTGGCTCTTGTTTCTGTAACAAGCCGTTCTCACGTGACTAAAAGCACATACCTTTTACTTTCTTTGTTATTCTTTTTACCCGTAAACACGGGATCCCCCCTTTCTCTTCCCAGCACACCTAAAATAAGCCTCCCCAATCCCCAAAGGCATAAAATAAACTCTGTCTCTTCTCTAAATCTCCAGTTTTAGCTTTTAATATGTATTTTTGATCAGCTGATGCCATCCTGACCTGCTCCCACCGCTCTTACACACCTGTTAAACCTCCCATGAGGCACTGGGCCATGCCTGGTTGCGAAAGAAAGCTATTCTACCTTTAAACCCCCCCCCCCCCTCCCCCCCACCACCACCACCCAAAAAAAAGGAAATAAAATAAAACCAACCCCTACAGTCAGTCCTTTCTCTTTACAAAGTGTAATTGGAGCATGTCGCAGCAGTGTGCTGCAGGAGCATGTGATTCCGCACAGGAGGCGGAGAACCAGAGGGCTCGCTGCAACCAGTCTAGTCCAGAACATTTCCACACACACCTACCTCTCCCTTTTCTTTGTTATTATAAGTGGAGCATGTCGCAGCAGCGTGCTGCAGGAGCATGTGATTCAGCGTAGGAGGCAGAGAACCAGAGGGCTCGCTGCAACCAGTCTCATCTAGAACATTCGCGCACACGCACGCACCTCCCCTCCCTGTCTTTCATTCTTTTTTTTCTTTTTTTTCTTTTCCCACCACCGCTTTGCTGACTTGTGTTTTTAGTCCACACATTGCAGAGTTTAGTCTACCAGCTGTCTTCTGTGCCAGCGTTCATCTATTTAGTATGCTGGTCACGATTGCGTTCTGCGGTGTTGGCACGGAAGTGACTTGGCTTAAAAAGTGGACGCGCTTTCATTCATCTATGGAGAAAAATTATTCAAATGCCTGGGTACTACGCAAAATGAAAAGCCTCACTCAAGGAGCAGGTGCAATCTCCAGCATTAGTACTTAACATTATTGCTACCTGTCTTTTGTCTTGCACTCCTTCCCGCTTTATACCCAGTCAGGAACTTCCTGGAGCTGTACAGTGATCTGTAACCGTGCAGAAGCATTTTAAGTGTTTTAGTGTGTGTCTTTAACAGTTCTGTGCCACTGCAGCATTTTGCTGCCGTTTAAGTTTTACGTTGTCCTTGGCGGTATTACAAGCTTGACAGGCGTTTGCAATTCTTACCCTACTGCCACATTTGCCACCTGGTTGGAGATGACACTAGTGGCTTTAACAGTAATTTGAATTCACAGCCTAGTTTTAATCTCACCCCCACCCCCCAATCTTTATTTTTTAATAATAGTTTAGGTGTCATCAGATTCCTAAATAGAGCCTGTCCTTCATTTACCTCCCCCGACCAATCTTTTCATTACTAACAGTCAGTATATGTAAAATCTTTTTTAAAAATGTTGCAGTAGCACATGCTGCTTTTGTGGCTGAAAACAACCTTTCGTCTTTTTCTGCCTATCTCCCCCCCGTCTCTTGCCGACGCTGGATCCGCAGTGCTGGGATTTGATAAAGTGCCCTGGTGGGGAATTCTTCTTATCTCTATCGCCTGTGCCACCCTCACAGGACTCATCGTCTGGTTTGCCGTTTGCCCCTGCCTCAAGAGAAAGATCGAACGTGAGTAACGTTTCAGTTCATCTCTCCGAAGTTTGTATTGGATGACGGTGTGGTTTGCTTCAAACTTTAATAAGAGGTGTTCGATGTTTCTGGCTGCTGAATACCTAAACAAATAAGAGGCCAAGCAGCATTTAAAAGTATTGTGGGTTATTTTTAAACATTAATTCACTGTTTTAATTATAACTGTAGACTCATTTTTATTAACTTGTTTTTGCTGTAGTTGCAACCTTTTTGTCCTACTTGTGCCATGTTGCTGTGAAGGATGTAATGTGTTTTATGATTAAACCAATCTTGGCAATGACGCTCAAAAAAATTTCAAGCTTTTAAGGTTTTCTGACATGGCTTCCGGCTTTCTGGAAGGCCGCTGAGAGATCTGTTTCGACCACAGCACCAACAAGTAGAGCCCTTGCCTTAGACCCTACTGTTTACTGAACAGCTTGTGTATGCACTGGGACAGTGATGTCACTGGGTCAGAGTTATGGAGTAGTTGAACTTTGCCTGGTGGATTTAAATAGCTGTTCCTTTGATGGACACTAACCTTGCTCTGAGACGTGTCAACAGGGTAAAATGTTGCCCTTGTAAGCTGTTTGACCACGTCGGTCACGCACCACACTAGGATACTGGCCTAGAGTTAATGTCTGCCTGTTTGATCGACCTTGATAATTGGTTAAAACAACACGACAAACAAACAGACTCGAGTACAGATTCTAAGAGTTAATCTATAATTTTATTGTTTGTTTATTTTTTAATTACTACATAAATGTGATACTCCTCTTTAATGTCAAATCTGTTATTTAATAATGTAATATATTACAGGGAAAAACTTGGATTGATTAGAGCAGTATATAACGGATCAACCAATGTAAGAAGGGTGTAGAGTTTCCACTGTTTTTTAAATAATGGAGCGAGTTTAATTAAAGAAATCAGCATTCATGGAAAACTATGTTTTTCATGTCAGGCTGGTTTCCTTTTGGCAAGCAGTGTTTGCATTTGCATCATACCCACTATATGCTCTTTTTGAAGCTTATCTGCAGTGATTATAATTCCCAAACTGTAGATCACCCTGTCAGTTTGTGTGGGTGTGCCTTTGGGTTTCCCCCTTCTTCTTCTCTCTGCGTTTGAGAATACCTGTTAATATTTCCCCCCTTTTTTTCCCCTTACTGAAGGTGAGATCAAGTCTTCCAGCCCCTCAGAGAGCCCCCTAATGGAGAAGAGGGAGATGGCAGAGGCGCACTGTCCCATTCGCAAATCAGTTCCTGAGGGGACCATGTCCTCCCTGACCCCCAGTGCACCTCCAGCAGAATCTCCTTGTGAAGAACGCGGGGTGACCTTTGACATCGGGGAATCGGATGACGCCGAGCCAAAAGAGGGCGAAGTCAGCCATGGCAGTGGTGAGTTTGTAGACTGGGTGTGTTCAAACAAAATAATGTGTGCTTTTTCAGATCTTTAATTCTGTTTATTTATTTAATTTTAGCTCCGAGATCAGTCCACGTTCAGTTCAACACCGGCCCCACCCACGTCCCCAGTAACGGCTACAGTCAATACCACACTGTCCACAAAGACTCGGGTCTCTACAAGGACCTGCTGCACAAGCTGCACCTCGCCAAAGTGGGCGACTGCATGGGCGAGGGCGGAGAACGACCGATCCGCCGCAACAACAGCTACACCTCCTACACCATGGCGATCATCGGTCTGCACGGAGAGTTCAAGCCCCGCGACTCGGACTTCCGCGCTTCCGAGGAAGGAGACAAGGACAAGGTGCAAGAGCGCAAGAGAATCCGCATGGACAGCTACACCAGCTACTGCAACGCTGTAGCCGAGAACGGCACCCCCGAAGATGGCCTCGGTGACGGCGAAGTGACCCTTGAGGTGCCTGAGGAGGACCGAGGAAGCAACAACAGCTCGTTGGACGAAGAACGGGCCGAGTCAGATAAACCTGAAGTTTCCATACTGTTCCAGTTCCTGCAGATTCTCACTGCCTGCTTCGGATCCTTCGCTCACGGCGGGAATGACGTCAGGTATGGAAGTTTCACATGTAGTGCATTAAACATGTAGCAGACCTGGGTATCTGGTTGTTTGAGAGGTTTTTTTTTTCCCCCTTAGACAACAGCATGATTTGTTCTCATTATTAGTCTTTACTTGCTTACTTGGTTGTTATGGTTTAAAAAAAGAAAAAGGAATGAAAATTGTTCTATACAGCGACTGAACATCTCTCCAGTTTATTGGTCAAATTCAAATTTTCATCTGTAAATAAGTGTCTTTATCCTCTGTGTTTAAAGTTGAAACCATCTTTCAGGATCGTTCTTAAACCTGCATTCTCTCTCTCTCTTTCTGTCCCCTGCGTGCACCTCTCATGCAGTAATGCTATTGGTCCATTGGTTGCGCTGTGGCTGGTTTATCAGAGCGGCTCTGTTGTGTCTAAAGAAGCAACTCCTATCTGGCTGCTCCTGTATGGAGGAGTGGGCATCTGCATTGGCCTGTGGGTTTGGGGCCGCAGAGTCATCCAGACCATGGGCCGAGACCTCACTCCCATCACTCCTTCCAGGTGTGTGTGTGTGTGTGTGTGTGTGTGTGTGTGTTACTATTTTTTTTTTTTTCTGTTAAATTCACCCCACACAACCCCCTCTTCCATCAGTTTTCTTTTTTGTGTGTATGCATGCTCCTTTTTTCCTCCGTAAGCTCTTTTCAATATGCTCTCTCTCCCCTGCCTTGTGACTAAACATCACACACTGTTGTGTTTTTAGTTTGTGTTCTGAATTCAGTCGTCTTGTCATTACAGTGGGTTCAGCATTGAGCTGGCTTCAGCAGTCACTGTGGTCGTTGCCTCCAACATTGGCCTGCCTGTCTCCACCACCCACTGCAAGGTGAAGCACACACACTTTGAGTCTCTGTCTCACACAGGCACACAAAATGCAAACATGAGCTGATGCAAAGCAGGCCAATGGCACAGGTCCATTTGAATGGGGTGGAGAAGTCCAGACTACAGTGTGGGAGGGATAACTACAGGGTTCATGAGAGGCAGCAAGTTTTAACCCTGTCAGTCTTGTGGTAAAGTGCCATTTGTTAAAATTGTTCCTGTAACACCTCTTTTTGACATTTGCGTCATTTATTAAGTTATTATAAATCTTGTAACAGCTTTTCTGCTTTTATATATATATATATATTATACACACACACTAAATTAATCAAACTGCATTGCAGAC
This sequence comes from Neosilurus hyrtlii, assembly GCA_028564935.1. NCBI lineage: Eukaryota > Metazoa > Chordata > Actinopteri > Siluriformes > Plotosidae > Neosilurus > Neosilurus hyrtlii. Next base: position 22,715,307 of record JAOUQZ010000008.1, on the reverse strand, counting down.
AGCATTTTAATTTTATACAAATAGACAACGGCAGAGTCTGATGAAAGCATGCATCAGTCACATGGTGTAAAATAAACATGGAGTGTATTTGATACAAGATTAATTACACCCGTTCTGCATTTATGCTTTAAGACACCCCCCACCCTTTCACTACGTTTCTGGCACCAGTATATGACGTGTCAGTGTTCACATCTGCCAGAGGGCTGTTACGTTTTTAGTTCATTTGTGCATGTATCTGAGATCGTTATTAGAGCATTATCTCAGAAATGAGTGGTTTATGGATTTATGACTGTAAGGAGGAGATAAACTGATAAGAATTTGGAATTTATCCAGAAGAGTCACAGGCTGACTAGTTTTTCCGTTATCTTTATTCCTGATGGAAGCTTCCAGCATTTTTCTGGAGCTAGTAAGAAGGGCAGATGAGCAGTCCTGTATGTTATGATATTTGTTTGTATTTAAATGGAAAATAGAGGACTGGAACTGCATGTTTCACACACTAATTTCTCTCTTTCTTTCTATCTCAGGTGGGTTCTGTGGTAGCCGTGGGTTGGCTACGTTCCCGGAAAGCCGTGGACTGGCGTCTGTTTCGCAACATCTTCATGGCCTGGTTCGTGACCGTGCCCATCTCCGGTCTCATCAGCGCCGCCATCATGGCTCTGTTCACTTACGTCATTCTCTAAAGTGTCTCCCTCTCTTGCTTTCGCCGTTTGCAGCTAAGAACGCATGAGAGGTGGCAGTAGTACCGTCTCTTTTCTCTGCCTCACCACCCTGATTGTAGCCCCGCTCTCCATCTTAACTGGGGCTGTACACTGGTGAATCGCTTTTTTCTTTAATGACTAGGGCTTATGTTTCTTAGCTTGCACCATGCATCGACAATTCAACTGTGTGTGTGGGGGGGGGTGTGGGCACACCAGAGTTCACATGCCAAGGGAGCAGAAAACTTTTTTTTTCCCCATATATATATTTTTTAACCTTTTTTAGTTTCTGAATGAATTGTTGCCATTTATACACATTCATGTTTTTGTAAATAGTTGAGTTTTTCTTTTTTTTAAATGTAATTATGTACATATCAACATTTTTTTTTTTTGGATCAGGGTGTAGAGGGAAAGAGAACAATTGCAGTGCAGTATTAGCACCTCCTCACATCTTCGTACACTTCATTACAAATCGTTCACCAAGACTCTGCCTTGAGCAGTATTTAAACGTAAACGAGGTCACCCATCTGTCTGAGGTTTCTTTTCATTCTTTAGAGTCTGTTGATCGTTCAGAAGCACTCGTGCAGGTCCTGATGTTTCCCTTTGTTAATATTTGTCATACAGAGCTTTATGCGTTTAAGGACGCAATTTCAGGATGTCAGCTGAACCCCCCACCACCTCTCCCAGATTAGTCATTGTTCAGCTGAGCGCACTGATATTATTAATAACCCCCCCCCACTTGTCCCTGAGGGCAGGTTGCCTTTCCTCTGCTTTACTGAACTGATTCTCGTATATCAGTTCTGGAGATGCACTGATCCTTTTTTTCCCCCTTTTGATTTGAAACACAATACAGTGCTTTAAAATCTGACCTTGCACTAAATCTCGTGTGCTCTGAACTGTCGGAACACATCAGCTCAGTTATTACGCACAGCAAATACGAACCGATTGATTTTGTAAATGCTAAATCTAGTTCAAATTGATGATCTACTGTAGAACTAATGTTTGTTCTTGATTTTTCATGATATTAAGTATTGCTATTGTGTTTTTTTTTTGTTTGTTTTTTTCCTTACATATTGTCACAGATCTTAATACAGCACACAGGTGACTATCGACTTCTTGCTGTTTTCACTTTGTTAATGAAATCACTGCAAAAATGTCAAATGGAAATGAGCTGTGATGATCGAATCCACACTGTTTGACATTGCATTAAAAAAAATCAATCAAGAGTAAAAAGTAGTCACATAAATAAAGCGTGTTTATGAAAAACCAGGTTATGATAAAATAATTCTGTGTTACGGCAATGTAGGTTTAAGAATTAAATATCACCTCTGTGGCAGAAACAACTGTATCACCGAGTCTCTGTGTCTGGCGACACACTGAGTAATGAAACATCTAAACGTTTCCTGCCTCCATGCGGTGCTTATGTCATGTTGCCATGCAGCGCTCTTGCCGAACGCTGATGAAATGTAACTAGGCTACCGGATGCTTGTCTTTATGGCCACATGACCCAGTCGGTCAGCATTTTATAACAACCCTGATTTGCACAGGAAGACATGAACTTAATGTGCTTAATTTTATTTTAACAAACTCCCTCGGCGGAACAGGTGAAGTTTCCTAAACGACGTCCAATGCAACAAGGCGTAAACATTTAACCTGCTACTACGGCTCTCCGAAGGCAGGACCATCAAACCCAGTGCTGGCTGTCAATGTTCATGAAGCTTTAGAGTGCTGAGATCATTGGGGGGGGGTTGTGCAGAATTTACCCTGGTGGTATTTAAGAGAAAGTGAGATTAGCATTGTGTTTTATTCCACAGATCACAACCAATTACATTCAGTTGTACCCTACCGGTTTGCTCTGATTGGCTGCTGGGGGCCCCCGAAAAATAAATTGAAAGCTGGAGTCAATATAAATTGACTACTTAAAAGATAAAGTGCAGTGAAAAGTTTCGGCTTGTTTTATGCAAATGAGAGAGAAGAAAAAAGGGGGCGTTTCCTTTTTAGTTGAAATTTGTGATGGTATCAAACATGACCTTAACATTTTCTCCTGTAAAACTTGATCACATTCAATCAGTCTGTGCAGTACTTCTTGTTAGCATCACATGCTAATCCTGCTAAGTAGACCTTTATATGAGGCAAGCCTGTTCTTTGCTAATGCATATACTAGTGTATATGGAAACACACGTACCAGGGTTAGGCGGTACTTTAAAAAAGAATAGTCACGTCCGTAAATTTAAAGATGCTATTCGAGTAGCTGATTAACATTTCTGGTGTGTTTAGCTTTTAAGTATGGGTGCACATGCATTTCTGATAAAAGAGTTTGACCTTTTTATTTAATTCAATTTTTAATTAGCGCCCCCTGTTGGACCAATAGTGGCTGTGCAGTTACTGCTGTAAAATCTGCGTTAGTGAGCGAGTAGCGATTGGAGCTGCAGTGCATTTTGACCTTTAGGTTTGCTGTAGTTGCCTTAATATTGTTCTGGGGTGGTTTTTTTTATTTTATTTTATTTATTTTTTATTTTATTTTCATTTTTTTTTTAGATACCAAAGAAAACTATTGGTGTGTATATTGTAAACATGTATTCTTTTGTCATGGACAAAAATGACAGATTGGGGTGAAAAAGAAATAAAAGCTTTTTTGGGGAACTTTGCCTCTTTTACTTTTTTTATTAATATTTTAACATGTGTTTTTGTTATCTAAAAAGGTGCTTGTGAAATTACTGCCTAAATTTGACCCCTATTCTTACACCTTAAAAGTAATAAAACTGTCCTTTAATCCCATGTACACATGCCAGACTAATTTATAAGGTGATTTAGAAATCAGGCAAATATGTACCATGAGATTTATTTACTGGAAACAGTTATGCATTTCGGTCCTTTATACCTGAAGAGCAAAATGAATTAAAATGCAGACTTGTGGTTAGTAATATCTGTGGGTGTCTGTTAGGGCTGGCTTTTCAAACACTAATCTAATTTTTATATCATTTTAGGACCTTAAAAGTAAAAAAACAATCTATTGGATTTTACTGATCTATTGTCAGTTTGTAGTCCCTTGAACTGATCATATTAATAGAAAATTTAATTATTCAAATAAGGATCATATTTGTATTTCAATAATACTCAAATTTGTCACCATATATATATTTTATATATATATATATATAAAATGTCACACTATTGTATACACAATATTTTCTTGAAGATCCTTTATCCTCGCTTACAGCACATAATCGTCATGCCATTTTTTTTCAACAAACTTAAGCAACGTAACATTTATTTCCATCCAGTGTCGGGTTCATTTCTCATGACATCTTGAATCGAGATAAAAACAACCACTCCGTAACGTCTTCTCCCGCACATCCCGAAAACTTTCAACAGCGTTATAGTCGGGACTCTGGGGTGCCGATACATATGTGAAAATGATTCCTCGTGCTCCCTGAACCACTCGCTCGTTATTCGAGTCCTCATTTTATATCCGCGCCATCAGGAAATAAAAAATCCATTGATGTGGTAACCTGCTCATTCACTACATTCAGATCATCAGCCGACTTCATTTTATTGCCACAATGTTGCTGAGCCTCGACCGACCATCTGGAGCAACAATGGCATGGAGATTACAGGCTGTGATCACGGATAAATGCTCCCCATGTAAATATATGTGAGACTTTGTTGGGGCAGAGTGTGTGTGTGTGTGTGTGTGTATAGTGAGCAGGAAGCTGTTTGGGATTTTGCCTCAGTCTTGGAGACTTGAAAGAAAAATCTGCATAAAGATGCAATCAAGATGATTTTTATAAGGATTCAACAAGCGAATGTTACTAGATATTTAAAAAATAAATAAAAATCAGGTGAATTTAAAGCACATTTTATAACAAAACTGCAAAATCCAAATTAACTAAAATAATGAAACAGCATTAACACACCACTATGCTGACAGTCAGACTGTAATCATGTACACTTCTTTATTAATAAGATCCTCATGTGTTTCTTCAGCAGGTCCATGAGGTGTAAACGCTCCTCTATTCCGCAGCCACATCTGTCTGACCTGCTGTGAAAAAATCTCATGATTAATTCATTAATCCTGATGCTAACTGTGAGCCTAGCCGAAATCTTACTAAACCTAACAGAGATGAGGTGATTGATTCCATGCATCGGGTTCACGTTTCCTTGCTTGTTCTGTTCCTCCTGACTGATGCTGTAACGATGCATCTTCAGTCCCAGAATAACTCCGGACGATGCAGGGGATATAAATCAAGGCGAGCGTGTGATGTGAGAGCCGTGGCCTCGATTTCTGGCCCACATTCACAGCTGTCTGACAACGCAGCCCCATAAAACCAACAAACAGCTTTCTGACAGTCTCAGCCCAAACCGTCGAGCCAATAAAACCACTGTGTTCTTAAAATAAAATAAAATCTCAGACAGTGTGTAACACTTTGGGTTTTTATAAATATGGGTCTATAAATAACTTAAAGAAATGTTTAAAAAACCTTTAATAAAATTAGCTTTAACAGCCAGAACAAAAAACGCAATTCGCTTTATTCATTTGTCGAAGTGCCTAATCCTACCAGGGTCACGAGGAGGCTGGAGCCGATCTCAGCCGACTCTGGCCGGAGGTGGTACACCCTGAAGAGTCCACTGCAGTACCAACACATGTAACCATTCAAGCACGGGGAGAACATACAAACTCCAAACAGAAATGCCCTGAACACTGGACCTTCTTGCTGTGAGGCGTGAATGTAAACCACTACGACACCCTACGAAAACCAACAAACAGCTTCTCTGACAGTCTCAACCCAAACCGTCGAGCCAATAAAACCAGTCTGTGTTCTTAAAATAATAATAAAAAAAGACTGTGTAACACTTTAGTTTTTATACATATGGATGTTTAAAAAAAAAACCTTCAATAAAGTTATTTAAGCATTTCTTTAAATTAGTTTTATCAGTCAGACCAAAAATCAAATATAAAATTCTAAATTTTGTAACATGACCAGCTCTCCTGCTTCTTTTTTTTAATGAATTTAAATCAATCAACTTAAAAAAATCACTTCTTAGATTTAAATCACATTTATTTGCTGAACCACTTAATTAGGGTGGCAGGGAGGCTGGAGCCTGGATCTCATCTGGCTCTGGCTGAAGGTGGGGTACAACCTGAACAGCTCGCCAGTCCATCACAGGGCCAACACCCACAACCATTCACACTCACTCTCACCTAGAAGCAATCTGGAAAGATGTGCATGTCTTTAGACTGTGAGTACTGTTTGTACCTGGAGGAAACCCACGCAAGCACAGGGAGAACATGCAAACCACACAGAAACGCCCTCGTCGCACCCAGGACCTACTTGGTGGACGTGGGAATCACTACAACACCATGCCAACCTTTTTCTGGTCTTTTCTGTTGCATCACAAATACAGAAAAAAAAATGTGATGAAGATGTGGCCTCGAATCGGCAAAGGCCCAGGTCCTGTATGGTGTTTGTATGTCATCCCTGTGCTTGTGTGGGTTTCCTCCAGGCAGTCAGGTTTCCTCCTACATTCTAAAGACATGTACACAAGGGTCATGTGGCTACTCTAAATTGCCCCTAGGTGTGAGTGTGAGAGTGGATGACTGGTTGTGTCTGTGTTTGTTCTGAGTGGATCAGGGTGTAACTCCGCCTCTCACCCGCCAGCTGTGATTGGCTCCAGCATCCCTGACCCCCAGCCCTGACTGATACAATAATGAATGGATTTCACATCGCACCATATCACTGCTGATTACATTCCACTACCAGTACCCCCCCCCCCCCCGAATGTTTTTTATTAGTTTTATTCCTTGACATCATACAGTAACATGAAAATAAAAAATTGGGCTGACCAAGAATACACACAAAAACAACTCCATTAATTAAAATCAGACCCGACTGGATCAGCTCTGGATGAGACTTTAAGGCGTTTAACTTCAAATCTAGATTTTTTTTATGTACGTACCTGCATGTCTAAGCACCTCGATGTCAAAACGTTCTAAAAAATAAAACAAAACAAAGAAAGAAAAAGAAAAGAATCAGAGTTAATTTCACAAAACCATCATTCCTGTGTGTCAACAGCTAAATCCAGCCTAGGCAAAGCATGGCTACTGGAAAATACCACCCTGAAACACCATGTGTACGTAGGGCTGTGTCTCAGTGAGAGTTAACCTGTAGTGGAGGTCCAGGTCTGTATTACAGCAAAAGAATTTCACTTTTACACTTTTAGTTTTTAAGTTAATAACACACATAATAATATAATCATGCATGTAAGATATCAGACCGTCAGCACTGTTTATATTTAATTGAATTATAATTATGATATTGTTATTTTAACAGGGTTTTAGAGGATAATCTTTATCACAGTTTAGTTTCCTGATCAGTGACCTTAGCAAAAGTTTGCATTGATTACATTACAGGGTCATAGTTATAACTCATAGTTATAAAAGTTATAAACTTATAGGAAATACAGAAGGAATAGGCTGGGAATATCTAAGCATAGTTGTAATAGATCATTTATATATATATATATATATATATATATATATATATATATATATATATATACACACACACACACACACAC